>OZ012738.1:486130911-486343411 GCA_963859935.3 Lathyrus sativus
CCCAAAAAAAACAGTTGTGGCACACGAATAAAACACCAACATAAATATGCCTAAAACAATAACACAAATAACAAATAAAAAATACTTAACACCGGAACATGTTTAAAATATTACAACAATAAAAACAATATCATCTTATGCAAACATCATTGTCATCTTTAACTTGCACCCACATACGCTACGTAAAATTATTGTTATATGCAATTGAAATGTTCAAAACAAACCTCTCGATACTTCTAATTCTTTTCCCATCATTAATCTCTCAATCTAACCAACTTTTTTAACTCCTTTCAAGATGCTTGAAAGTTTGGATGTTCTAAAAAAACATTTTTATTAGAGGTTTCGTTGCCGAATAATATACATGCTCATATCTTTTAGCAATCATGATATAACTAGTGAAGAAAGAAAAAGAAGAATATAAAATGAAGTGTGGAGTAAAATGTAGAAGACGCCTCTATTTATACTAAAAAATACAATGCACACTAGTGGCAAATAAATTGGCGTCACCGTGTAAATTGACGCTAATTAGGCTGACAACACCATATATAGGAGTCAATCCAATTAGCGTCACCATTATAAAACTAAGTGCAATCGCCAATTCGTCTAATGCCACCACTGCATTTTCAATCTTTTAAAAATATTTTTAGAAAACTGAATTATTTAGATAAAAATTTCTAAAATTAGAGTATTTCAATTAAATTTGTGAGATATTGGATCGAACTCAAGTATGGTCGAAGGGTAGTTTTCGGTTCGGCAGGAATTAAGCATGAGGTTAAGGTTTGTTCACATGCTGCTGTCAGAGTAATGCATGTTGTAGTCGAAGTTTGTTCTAACATGTATTAGTCAATATTGCTAGGTTTGTTAGAATGTTGAATTGGGTCTTGCTTGTAAGCGCAATTGCATAAGTTAGCTTGTAATGGGTAATTGTTAAAAAGCTCATTAGGTTAGTGTGTTAGTTTTATTATATATAACATGCTAGTCTCTCAACTTCCATATGGAAAAATAGGAAGATAAAATCCTAATTCAAGAGAGAGAGAGAGGTTATTTGTTATTCTTGTATACTTGTAATCTTGTTTGATAAAAGAAGGAAAGAATAATAGTTTATAACCAATCCTTGTTGTTTCCCTTCTTTTCTTTGTTAATGTAACACCCCCTTCTATACCCCCAAATAAACAATTAAATCACATAAGCACATAATAAATTTCATCAGAGTAATTAAAAATATGGTATAAAAGAAGTATGCCACATCATTCACCAAAATAACATACAACACCTGTTCTATAAAAGACATGCAACAGTGGGGTAGTTCAACAAAGGAACTTAGTCCTACACTCACATCTCAATATTTAGCAATTAAAGCGGAAGATTAAAACATTGAATTACTTAAGATATGTTATCATTTAAATACATAATTCAATTTGGTTCACAATATCATTCATGTTTACAAAACATTACCATCAGATACATATACAAAATGTATCCCAAAAGAATACTATACAAGCCTAACTACCCGGTGCTACATATCAGAGCATAACCGACCAAAAGGATGAAGCTAAACTTCACAAAAAACCTCCAGCAACCTAATCTGCAATGCCTCATAGAGCATTATGAAACAACAGAAGGGTGAGAAATATTATCATAATATTATCATAATATATACATATATATATATATATATATATATATATATATATATATATATATATATATATATATATATATATATATATATATATATATATATATATATATATATATATATATATATATATATATATATATATATATATATATATATATATATATATATATATATATATATATATATATATATATATATATATATATATATATATATATATATATATATATACACACACACACACACACACACACACACAGGTATAAAACACATACTTTTCACATTTCCCACCACAATTCATTCCATTCATCATATACATCACAACATATGTGTAAACAAACATGGATAATCATCAAGCACATTTCATCATGCATACATCCATAATTCTCAATTCAATACGTCACATAAAGGTAAACTTTCATACAACAATACACATTAATCATGTGACTCAATGTAACTCAATGCAACTCATGCCATGTGGTACCAACACTTGTTATCATTTTTCGGTTTTTACACTTAAACCGGGTCCACCCTTCTAGACCTATAACAACAAAAGCTCGTTCCCTAAGCTTTCAAACTCACCCTTCTAGGTTTGGGACAAGTCACTAGTCTCCACGAAACTAGCAAACATTGCCTCTTGACTAAATGATGCATATGCAATCAACCACCAAATGCACTTAAGACCGTCTCGCACCTTAATCCCATGCATTCACATAATTCATCATACAAGAATTATAATATGATTTCACACACAACATATTCATATATCATCAATACATTTATCAAGCAATGCACACATTTTCACAATATGTTCTCATGCATTCTATTCATATAATCTCATACAAACAATATGTATTCATAATCAATTCCACAATCTAGGATTCACGCCATACGGCTACCCACAACATATATTTCACAGTATAAAATTACTCATTTCCAACAAGGATTGAACACAATCGAACAAAGGAATCAACATGGAATGGAATCACAAGAAAACAAATGTTGTCACGCTCGCTGGCTTGCTCGCCTAGCGAGCCTCTAGCGAATGCTCGCTATCTGTTTGCCTAGCGAACCAGCTCGCGAAGGCAAACAGAAGCTACTGACTTTGCTCGCCACCTACACCGCTGCAGCGAGGCTCTAGTGAATCCTTCGCCACCACACTCGCTACCAGCGAACCAGATCAAATGTATTATGCCCAAGTCTGGAACCTCTCGCTAACTCATTCGCTCAGCGAGTTGCTAGCGAATGTTCGCGACCTGTTCGCCTAGCGAAGGTGCTAGCGAATGTCTGCGAACTCAAAAAATTCCCACTGTCATCAAGTCCTCAACTCATCACAAAATCGACCGATTCTCACCAAACCAGTTCCATAGCCTTAGTCTAACCTCCCTCGACTAAATTATACCACTTATTCTCATTTTCTACCGTTAAAACTCGGTTTCTATCGATTAAATCCAATTTGCCCTAAAATAGAAGTTGTATAAAAACAACCAACAATCTAACCCAAGCATACACAATCATATACATTGATATAATAACGACATTTCACACCCTTACCTCGATTAATCGATGCTTGAGAGTTGTTCTTGAGCTTTTTCCAACTTTTCCTTCTTTTTCCTTCTACTTTCTCTTCTTCCTCTATCTTTCTCTTTCTTTCTCTTATGTTTCTATCTTTTTCCTTTCTCTCCACTTTTCCTTTATAAGTGTTTCCCTTTTAATTCTCTCCAACATCTATTAATTCATTTAATTAATCATACATTAATCAAACAATTCTCTTAAATCATTTAATTAATATAAATAATTAATTAGTGAAAATTGGGTTGTTACAACTCTCCCCCACTTTAGGAATTTTATCCTCGAAAATGTTACCTGATTCGAACAACTCTGGATAAGACTTCCTCATCTGACTCTCCAGTTCCCAAGTCATACTTCCACCAGTTGGTCCTCCCCAAGCGACCTTCACCAAAGCAATCTCTTTGTCTCGAAGTTGCTTCAACTCTCGATCCTCTATTCGCATAGGTGATGTCTCCACTGTCAGGTTATCTCTCACCTGCACATCATCTATTTGGACTACATGAGACGGATCCGCAATGTATTTTCTTAACTGAGATACATGGAACACGTCATGAAGATTAGCAAGCGACGGAGGCAAAGCGACACAATAGGCTACCTCCTCTATCTTCTGCAAAATCTGATAAGGACCAATAAAACGCGGCGTCAACTTACGCGACTTCAATGCCCTACCAACACCAGTCATAGGAGTAACTCGAAGAAACACGTGATCTCCCTCTTGAAATTCAAGTGCCTTCCTCCTCTTGTCATGATAACTCTTCCACGGCTCTGAGAAATCTTCATCTTCTCTTGAATCATCTTAATCTTATCGGTCGTCTGCTGGACTATCTCAGGTCCAATCACAGAACTCTCTCCAGATTCATACCAACACAATGGTGTTCTACACCGTCTACCATACAATGCCTCTAACGATGCCATTCCAATACTCGAATGAAAATTGTTGTTGTAAGTAAATTCAATCAAAGGTAAGTAGTTATCCCAAACTCCTCATTTCTCCAATACACAAGCTCTCAAAAGATCCTGAAGTGACTGAATCGTCCTCTCAGTCTGACCATCGGTCTGTGGATGATAAGCTGAACTCAAACGCAACTTCGTACCCAAAGCATTTTGCAACCCTTCCCAAAATCTCAAAGTAAACCTCAGATCTCTATCTGACACAATGCTAGACGGAATTCCATGCAAACTGACAATCCTCTCAATGTACAGATTTGCCAACCTCTCCAACGGGTAATCCATTCGCATAGGAAGCAGATTTGGTTAATCTATCCACAATAACCCAAATAGCTTCAAAGTTACTCAGCGTCCTTGGTAAACCAGATACAAAATCCATAGAAATTCTATCCCATTTCCATTCAGGAATAAACAACAATTTCATCAAACCCGACGGTTTCTGATGCTCAATCTTCGACTTCTGACAAGTCAAACAAGAATACACAAACTCGGCAATATCCTTCTTCATACGCGGCCACCAAAATACTTTCCTCAAATCTCGATACATCTTAGCAGCACTCAGATGAATACTCAATCCACTACGATGTCCTTCTTCAAGAATACTCTTCTTCAGCTCAACAATATCAGGAACACAAACTCGATCGCGACACCTCATGATACCATTCTCATCAATCCGAAAATCACCACCTCGACCTTGATTGATCAAAGTCAACCGATCAACTAAACTCAAATCAGATTTCTGTTCTTTTCAAATCTCGTCCAGAATACCACTAGTAAGCTTTAACATACCCAACTTAACTCCATAAGAAGTCTTATCACACACCAAACTCAAATCACAAAATTGCTCGATCAATTCCAACTCTTTTACCATCATCATCGACATATGCAACGATTTCCTACTCAATGCATCAACTACCACATTTGGTTTACCCGGATGGTAGTTCAAACCAAAATCAAAATCTTTCAGAAGTTCCAACCATCTCCTTTGCCTTGCATTCAATTCTTTTGATAAAAAAGATACTTCAAACTCTTATGATCACTAAACACCTCAAATCTCGAACCAAACAAATAATGCCTCCAAAGTTTCAGCACAAACACAACAGCAGCCAACTCTAAATCATGCGTCGGATAATTCTTCTCATGCACTCTGAGTTGCCTCGAAGCATAAGCTACAACTTGTTTATCTTGTATCAACACACCTTCTTTCTTCTTAACCAACAACATCGGTGCACCCCACGGTGACACACTCGGACGAATAAACCTCTTCTCAAGTAGCTCTTCAAGTTGACTCTTCAACTCTTTCAATTCCGATGCGGACATACGATATGGAGCCATCGATATCGGACTAGTTCCAAGAATTAAGTCAATCACAAACTCCATCTCTCGTTTCGGTAGTAAATCTATTATCTCCTCTGAAAAAACTTCCGGAAAGTCACGGACAATTGGTAAAGCATCAATCATTCCACTCTCACCAATGCTCACCGTTGCCATTAACAAAAACACCTTAGCACCATCTTGTAGTGATTCCTTCACTTGCTTAGCAATCATAAACAAATCTTCTTCCTTCTCAGGTTCAGGGGAAAAATAACTGTTTTGTCAAAACAGTTAATATAAACACAATTGAATTCCAACCAGTTCATCCCAAGAATAACATCAAGTTGATCTAAGTGAAGACACACTAAATCAACTCCAAAGTCTTTACCAAAAATAATCAACGGACAATTCAAACACACATACGGGGTAGTTACCGAACCCATAGCAGGAGTATCAATAACCATATCTCCACCCATGACCGACAACTCAAGACTTAATCTCTTAACACAATCCAAAGAAATAAAATAACGTGTGGCTCCAGTATCAATTATAGAAATCAAAGGTATACCATTAATGAAGCACGTACCTCGGATCAATCGATCATCATTAGCAGTCTCTGATCCTGATAGAGCAAACACCTTCCCACTCCCTTGAGTCTTCTTTGGCTTGTCACACTTGGTACTAATGTGCCCTTGCTCACCACAATTGTAGCAAGTCACATTCGCACCGCTTCTGCACTCTAGAGCTTTGTGGCCTGGCTTCCCACACTTAAAACATTTCTGCTCAACATTTTTGCACTCGGGAGCATGATGTCCCTCTTCACCGCATCTAAAACATCTCACCGGAGTAGAGAATCCTCCCCCACTTGCCTTCTTGCCGAAACCAGCTTTCTGCTTCCCTTTCTCTGCAGGAGTCACATACGGCTTTCCTCTAAATTGACCTTTTCCTTTCTTTTCTCTTAAACTCTTGTAGTGGCTAGACCGAGCCCTACTATCTTCATCATAAATTCTACTATTGTTCACCAACTCAGAAAATCGCCTAATCTCCTGATAACCAACAACTTACTTAATTTCCGGCCTCATACCATTCACAAACTTGAGACACTTGGATCTCTCAGCATTAACAGTGTTATAATGAGGACAAAACTTAATCAACTCCTCAAATCTCGCCGCATACTCAGCCACAGTTGAGTTACCCTGCTTCAACTCAAGAAACTCAATTTTCTTCTTCCCACGCACATCTTCTGGAAAATACTTCTCCATAAATGCTTTTCTAAAAAGATCCCAAGTGATCACCATCTCATTCTCTTCAAACCTTTGGCGAGTATTACCCCACCAATCCTCAGCTTCCTCTTCGAGCATATGAGTGCCAAACTGCACCCTCTGCGCATCCGAACAATTCATAACCCGAAAGATCTTCTCTATAGATTTCAACCAAACTTGCGCTTTGTCAGGCTCATGGGTTCCCTTGAAAACTGGTGGATTATTCCTTTGAAACCTTCCCAAAGCACGAAACTCATCATCAGCATGGTTTCCAACATTCACACCGGCTTGAGGATTCTGCCCAATCGCTCTAGCCAACCTCGTCAAAGCCTCCGCAATTGCTTCGTCATTCCTACCCGCAACCATCGTTCTTGATTCCCACAACAAACCTCATTAGAACAACCATATTGATAGTGCTACACACACGTAACAAGTGCAAATGGGGAATAAACACATTAACAACTTGGTCAACAGACCGACCTGCTCTGATACCACTTAATGTAACACCCCCTTCTATACCCCCAAATAAATAATTAAATCACATAAACACATAATAAATTTCATCAGAGTAATTAAAAATATGGTATAAAAGAAGTATGTCACATCATTCACCAAAATAACATACAACACCTGCTTTATAAAAGACATGCAACAGTGGGGTAGTTCAACAAAGGAACTTAGTCCTACACTCACATCTCAATATTTAGCAATTAAAGCGGAAGATTAAAACATTGAATTACTTAAGACATGTTATCATTTAAATACATAATTCAGTTTGGTTTACAATATCATTCATGTTTACAAAACATTACCATCAGATACATACACAAAATGTATCCCAAAAGAATACTATACAAGCCCAACTACCCGGTGCTACATATAAGAGCATAACCGACCAAAAGGATGAAGATAAACTTCACAAAAGACCTCCAGCAACCTAATCTGCAATGCCTCATAGAGCATTATGAAACAGCAGAAGGGTGAGAAATATTATCAAAATAGTCAAGCATATATATATATATATATATATATATATATATATATATATATATATATATATATATATATATATATATATATATATATATATATATATATATATATATATATATATATATATATATATATATATATATATATATATATATATATATATATATATATATATATACACACACAGGTATAAAACACATACTTTTCACATTTTCCACCACAATTCATTCCATTCATCATATACATCACAACATATGTGTAAACAAACATGGATAATCATCAAGCACATTTCATCATGCATACATCCATAATTCTCAATTCAAGACGTCACATAAAGATAAACTTTCATACAACAATACACATTAATCATGTGACTCAATGCAACTCATGCCATGTGGTACCAACACTTGTTATCATTTTTCGGTTTTTACACTTAAACCGGGTCCACCCTTCTAGATCGATAACAACAAAAGCCCGTTCCCTAAGCTTTTAAACCCATCCTTCTAGGTTTGGGACAAGTCACTAGTCTCCACGAAACTAGCAAACATTGCCTCTTGACTAAATGATGCATATGCAATCAACCACCAAATGCACTTAAGACTGTCTCACATCTTAATCCCATGCATTCACATAATTCATCATACAAGAATTATAATATGATTACACACATAACATATTCATATATCATCAATACATTTATCAAGCAATGCACACATTTCGCAATATGTTCTCATGCATTCTATTCACATAATCTCATACAAACAATATGTATTCATAATCAATTCCACAATCTAGGATTCACGCCATATGGCTACCCACAACATATATTTCACAGTATACAATTACTCATTTCCAACAAGGATTGAACACAATCGAAAAAAGGAATCAACATGGAATGGAATCACAAGAAAACAAATGTTATCACGCTCGCTGGCTTGCTCGCCTAGCGAGTCTCTAGCGAATGCTCGTTATCTGTTTGCCTTGCGAACCAGCTCGCGAAGGCAAACAGAAGCTACTGCCTTTGCTCGCCACCTACATCGCTGCAACGAGGCTCTAGCGAATCCTTCGCCACCACAATCGCTACCAGCGAACCAGATCAAATGCATTATGCCTAAGTCTGGAGCCACTCGCTAACTCACTCGCTCAGCGAGTTTCTAGCGAATGTTCGCGGCCTGTTTGTCTAGCGAAGGTGCTAGCAAATGTCTGCGAACTCAAAAAATTCCCACTGTCATCAAGTCCTCAACTCATCACAAAACTGATCGATTCTCACCAAACCAGTTCCATAGCCTTAGTCTAACCCCCCTCGACTAAATTATACCACTTATTCTCATTTTCTACCGTTAAAACTCGATTTCTATCGATTAAATCCAATTTGCCATAAAATGGAAGTTGTATAAAAACAATCAACAATCTAACCCAAGCATACACAATCATATACATTGATATAATAACAACATTTCAAACCCTTACCTGGATTAATCGATGCTTGAGAGTTGTTCTTGAGCTTTTTCCAACTTTTCCTTCTTTTTCCTTCTACTTTCTCTTCTTCCTCTATCTTTCTCTTTCTTTCTCTTATGTTTCTATCTTTTTCCTTTCTCTCCACTTTTCCTTTATAAGTATTTCCCTTCTAATTCTCTCCAACATCTATTAATTCATTTAACTAATCATACATTAATCAAACAATCCTCTTAAATCATTTAATTAATATAAATAATTAATTAGTGAAAATTGGGCTGTTACAGTTAACCCTAACCCTCATGTGTTTCTTGTCTATAAAGAAACTGTGAATATTTTGTTCCAAGGCATCCTTTTTCACAATAAATTGGTGCGATGAGCATGGAGAAGATGCCTTCGACAAACTATGAGATTAAGAAGTTCACTGGAGTGAACAATTTTGGTCTGTAGCGTTTGAAGATGAAGGCCCTACTAGTTCAGTAGGGTTGTTTGGAAGTGTTAAAGGGAGAAGCAGCCATGGACGATGCGTTAACAACAAAAGAAAAGACGGCCATGATTGAGAAAGCCCACAACACAATATTATTGAGCCTTGGTGATAAGGTTCTTCAACAGGTATCAAAGGAGACTACAACATCAGGGTTATGGGTGAAACTTGAAAGTTTGTACATGACCAAATCTCTGGTGAATCGACTCTACCTGAAGCAAGATTTGTATTCATTCAAGATGAGTGAACACAAAGTGTTGGCTAAGAAGTTGGATATGTTCAACAAGCTGATTCTTGATCTTGAAAATATTGGTGTGAAGATCGATGATGAAGATCAAACACTGTTGTTGTTGTGTGCTTTTCCCAGAACACATGCTCACTTCAAAGAAACTCTCTTGTATGGGAGGTAGTCCCTGAGCTTTGAAGAAGTTCAATCAGCCTTGTATTCTAAGGACTTGAATGAATGAAAGGAGCTTAAACCTTTGACGGTGGGCGAAGGTTTGGCTGTTAAGGGAAAATTGTTGCGAAAGGATGGTAAGTTCGACAAAAAGAAAGGTAAAAGTTAGCAGAAGTCTTATAGTGGCGAAGCATCTAGTATTCAATGATATCACTTTAAGAAGGAGGGTCACACAAGAAAGGTGTGTCCTGAACGCCTAAAAGATGATGGAGGTAAGAATAGTGGCAACGCATCCATTGTTCAAGATGACTTCGACTCATCTGATGTCCATGTAGTTTCAAGCAGCAACACAAGAAAGGAGTGGAATATGGATTTAGGTTGTACTTGGCACATGAATCCAAACAGAGATATGTTCGAGGAGCTATATGATTAAGATGGTGGATCGGTGCCACTGAGAAACAATAAATCTTGCAAAATTGTAAATATTGGATCTGTGAGATTCAAGCTCCATGATGAGTCAATAAGGTTATAGACTGAAGTCAGGTATGTACCTGATTTGAAGAGAAATTTGACTTCTCTTGGTGAATTCTACAGGAAGGGATATGTTTTTCAAGGAGAGAAAAAGTATCCTAAGAGTCATGAAGGGGTCGAAGGAAGTCTTGAGAGGCGTGAAGAAACAAGGCTTGTATACCCTTGAGGCTGAGTTTGTAAGTGGTTTAACAAATGTTGCATCCACGAAACTTGTATGGAAGACAGAATTATGGCACATGAGATTGGACCATGTCAGCAAAATAGGCCTGGTCGAATTGGGGAAACAGAGCCTGCTAGGAGGTGACGAAGTCGAAAAATTAGAGTTTTGTGAATCTTGTGTATTTGGTAAATCCTGTAAGACGAATTTTAACAAAGGTAAGCAAAGAACACATGGATCCCTAAATTACACTCATGTTGATCTTTGGGGGCCTGCAAGGAATGCTTCACACTCAGGTGCAAGGTATTTTCTATCCATCGTTGATGACTATTCTAGAAAGCTATGGGTATTTATTTAGAAGACGAAGGATGAAACTTTTGAGAATTTCAAAAGTTGAAAGGTTCTGGTCTAAACTCAAACTGGCAGAAAGGTTATGAGGTTGAGAACTGACAATGGCCTTGAGTTTTGCAACGAAGCGTTCGATAGTTACTGTGTTGAGTCTGGGATTGCAAGGCATAAAACTGTAGCAGGTACTCCTCACCAAAATAGCTTAGCTGAGAGATTCAATCGAACAATTCTTGAAAGGGTTAGATGCGTGTTGGTTAGTACTGGATTGAAGGTGTTTTGGGCGGAGGTTGTTTCGACAACAGCTTATCTGATAAATAGATGTCCCTCGACTATCTTGGGAATGAAGACACCTGAAGAAGTTCGATCGAGACATCCACCTAGTCTCGACAGACTGAAAGTATTTGGCTACGTGGCCTATGCTCACATTAGGCAAGACAAGGTCGAACATAGAGCTCTGAAATGCATGTTCATGGGATACCCTGAAGGAGTCAAAGCTTATAGGCTATGGTACCTAGAGCCAGGTCACAGGAGGTGTGTAACACCCCAATTTTTAATAATTATTTATTTAATTAAATTAATTGATTAATTGTGTGATTTTGTGTCTAATTGAATTGACTAATTTATGTGATTTATTTGAATTAATTTAATTAATTAATTTATGTGATTTATTTGAATTAATTAATTTACTTGATATATTTGAATTAGTTGATTTATTGAATTTATATGAAATATTTGATTTATATGAATTAATTGATTTATTAGATTTATATAAATTATTTAAATTATTTGAGTTGATTGGATTAATTGATTTATTTAACATATTTGAAATAATTGATTTAATTTGATTATTTAACTTATATGATATATTCTATTTGGTAGAATAATATAGAATTGTTAGATTAATTTATTTATTGGGCCTAATTGGGAGTGTGAATAGAAATGAGTTAGTAAGCCCATTAAAAAAAATTATTAGGTTTTGAGAGATTGTGAGAGTTTTATAAAACAAGAGAAATGAGATAGAAGAGAAATAGAAAGTTAGTAAAGAGGAAGAAAGATGCAAGAGAGAAAGAGAAGTGGAGAAGAAGAGAAGAACCAAGAGAGCTCAAGAAATTCAAAAAAATCAAGGTAAGGGTGGGATTTTACTCATTTATTGGAAATATTTGATAATAATTAGTGGGTAGAAAAATATTTAGGATTAAGCCCCAAATTTTTTATGAGATTGGAAATTGTTAGGTTTTAGAGATAATCTTTGAGTTGTGTTAATTTAATTGTGTTTGGAATTGATATTTGGTATAGAGTAGAGACTCATTCAATATTTTGGAGTAAACCCATTACTTATTTCCTACTATAGTATAGAAGAACAAGAGTGAATATCTGAATCTCTTTTTTTATGTTACCGTGGTGATAGGAGATAAACTCATGAACTGTGACTTATTCAATTCATCCTATCATTATAACACTTTTATTTATTATTGGATTATTTTAATATAAAATAGTGATGTTCATGAAAATAAATTTAGTGAAGTGATACATTTCTCATTTGTTGTAGTGGAAGTAATTGCTAAGAACAATTCCAATGGAAATTCTTAAAGTGGGTTTGTCAACATGACACTCATATTTGTTGTTTCCAACATTGCCATGTTGTTCAACGACATATAATTATGCAACGTTCTTCAACGGTTCTTATATTAAAATATTGATTTTATAATATGAAAACTATAATTTAATATAAAATTTTATTTATCATTTTAATTATCATATGAAAACTATAATTATAATATTAAAATATTAATTTTATAATATAAAAACTATATTTTAATTATCATTTTAAATTATAAGTTTAATTTGAATTTTATTTATTTTATTTTATATCAATTTTTATTTATTTATTTAATATAAAATTTAATATGAATAAAATATTAATATATAAAGTAAAGTTGTGAGACCTAATATGAGTTCTTCAGAACTGTACCATTGGAGTAAAACATTAATTGAGTTGCTTCAAACTGACGTGATTTAATAGGTCCACAAAAAATCTAAAAATGGATTCACTATTGAAGATACTCTAAGAAGTGGAATGTGGTAGTTTCCTATTTCATGTAATGACACACATAATATAATAGAAATTGGGAATGAAAACATATAAAATTTATCATTTATTATATATTTTAATATAAGGTGAGGATGAGGTTTAGGAAACTAAATTTAATATAGAGACTCATTTTTTTTCCTGTAGCAGAATCATAGAAAGTGGGAGGAATTGAATTATACTCACTTTAATTTTCACAAAACTCCATGTCTTGTAGTGAAGATGATAGGATAAATTGACTTTTCTTTTTTTCATATAATAATACCTATATATTAGTATTCTGTAGCGCAAAGGCAGTGTAATCCATATATTACCTACTGTAGTGTAGAAGACTAGTAGAATAAATGTGGCATTTTCTTTCATTAAGTTAAAGGAAAATACTATTTTTACACCATTTTTTACACCCAATACTTACATCGTATGTATTGTGTTTTTTAATTAAAATAATATATTTTTTTAAAAAAATATATTTATTTTTAAAATTTATTTTATAACACAAATATAAGATTGCGCATTAACCAACTTCACAGTTGTATTAACCACAAAAATCTATATCATTAGCCAATTATTTTATTTATAATTTATTAACCACTTTCACTACTTCATTAATCAATAAAATACACACTATTAACCATGTTCTGAGAAATTTATCCAAGTATTTATGAATAGTAAATTGGATGTAGAGCGTAAAAAATGGTGTCAACATAACAATTCTGTTAAGTTAACATAGCACACAACAAGGATAATAATGTGAATCCTTTCCTACATCACTACTGCAGCGCATGTAATACAAGAATAGGGAGAAATGAAATGTGGCACCTTCTTTTCATTGTTACGCTGTAACGCCATTCTTCTTAGTAGGGAAATAAAATTGTGAATACCTCATGGCTACAGTACTGTAGCACAAGAAACAATTCCTAGACTGTGAACTTTATTCACTTCATGTATTGGAGCAATGTAAATTATGAATTAAAATATTTAATAAATACTAAATATTTATTAAATACTGAATATTTATTAAATATTGAAACTCTATTAATTATGGGAACTTTAATAAATATTGGAACTTTATTAGATTATTAAATATTTATTGAACCTTGAATAATTATTGAATATTAAATAATTATTTAGTTTTGAACATTTATTGAATATCGAATTTTAATTATTAATGATAGATTAATTATTTTATGTTTAATCGGTGATATGTATTTGTGTATTGAAGTTGAATTATGTTGATACTTGTGTATGTACAAATGTGTGGTAATTCAAGTGTGATGAATTATTGAAGATATACATGAATATTAAGATTTGAGTATAGTCTTAATTGCATATAATTGTTGAATTTTGCACACGCATCATTTGTGTCAAGAGGCAATGTTTGCTAGTTCTGTGGGAGCTTGTGACTTGTCCCAAACCTAGAGCGGAGTTTGAAAGCTTAGGGAATGGGCTTTTGTGTGTTATTGGTCTAGGGAACAAACTCGGTTTAAATGTAAAAACCGAAAAATAATAACAAGTGTTGGTACCACATGGCATGAGTTGCATTGAGTCTTGCATTGAGTTTTGCATTGTCATTGTGTATATGTTTGTGCTATGAGATTATGTGTATCTATGTGAATTGTTGAAATTCGTGAAATTGTGGATTGTGTGTAAATACTTGTGAATGTTATGGTTACTTGAGTGATACTTTGTTGATGAAACTTTGAAGTGTGAGAATAATTGAATTATGCTTGTATGTCTTAGATTAATTATTATCATATAATTTCAATAATTATGTGAATTCTCACCCTTCTGTTGGAATGATGTTTTATACGACATTGCTCAGGTACCGAGGAGTAGAGTTGCTTCTAGCACGAGGTAGCCGTTGGAGTAGCTTGATTTGTGTCTTTATTTATTTGGGTCGAGTCATGCTCTGATTATGTATCACTGGAGAATGTTTTGATTTCATATTTTGAGAGATACTTTATGTACTATGCTTCATTCTATTATTGTTATTTTGAATTATATGAAGTATTGGCTTTTAAGCCTAAGTATTGAAAATGAATGAGATGAGCATGAGAATTTCATATGTCTATCATGATTAAAATAAATCTGCTGCTACATGCTAATGTGAAAGTGTATGAAAAACATGAATTTATTTTAAGTGTTATTAAGCATGACAGGTTTATGTGATGTTTTGAAAAATTATGTGACACCCTTTTGTGAGATGCATGATAATTACTCTGATATGTATATTTCGCGGGGTTTAGAAGAGTGTTACAAGGTGTATCACCATTCAAGATATAGTTTTCAATGAAGCAGAGATGAATTTCAAGAAAACTGATGATGCTGACGAAGAGCTGGAATAAGGAGAGATTCCTATTGAGGTGGAGCAAGTTGATGTTGAATTGCGTATCCTAAATGAAGTCAAAGAAGAAGCAAAAGCTGTTGTCGAATATGAGGAGACTAATAATAACTACCTGCTAGCAAAAAGACAAGTCGTGGAGAGTCATCAAGCCACCTCAGAGACTTGGGTACGCAGATCTTATAGCTTATGCCTTAATCTCTGGAAGTGAGGTTTTAGACGAAGAACCTATAGACTATAAGAAAGTTATGAGGAGTCAAAAGAAGACTAAATGGCTATATGCCATGGATGATGAGATGAAATCTCTTCATGATAACAATACTTGGGAATTGATCAAGAAACCTGTTGGAGCGAGTTTAGTCAGCTGTAAATGGATTTTTAAAGTTAAGGAAGGAATCGAAGGAGTGGCGTCAAAGAGATACCAGATAAGGTTGGTTGCTAGGGGGTTCACTTAGAAAGAAGGTGCCGACTTCAATGATGCGTTCTTTCCTTTTGTGAAGCACTGATCCATTTGAATGTTGCTTGCCATTGTGGCATAGTTCGACCTTGAACTAGAACAAATAGATGTGAAGACTGTGTTCCTGTATGGTGACCTAGATGAAACAATCCTAATGAGGCAACCTGAAGGGTGTGTCGAAAGGGGGAAGGAATATTATGTGTGCAAATTGAAGAGATCTTTATATGGACTGAAACAATATCCTCGACAGTGGAATAGGAGATTCGACAAGTTCATGGCACGCATAAGTTTCATCAGAAAATTTAGTTTGACATGAAGGATCTGGGAGCTTCGTCCAGGATTCATGGGATTGACATCCGAAGAGATAGAAAGCAGTCGAAATTATGCTTATCTCAAGAGGCATACCTACGGGAGATTCTCGAAAATTTTGGTATGTCGAATTCAAAGCCTGTTGTGACTCCGACAAACCCTCAATTTAAGCGGAGTATAGATTAGTGTCCTAATACTGATGTCGAAAGAGCTTATATGAATAACATTTTATATGCTAACATAGTGGGTTCTTTGATGTATGTTATGGTCTGTACTAGACTCGACATAACATATGCAGTAAGTTTTGCAAGCAGGTACATGGCGAATCTTGGAAAGGCTCACTGGCAAGTGTTGAAGTGGATTCTAAGGTACATAACTGAGTCTCTGAATAGAGTCCTAATTTATGGTGGAGCCTTGGATGAAGATAGTAAACCAGCAATTGAAGGATATGTCGACTCTGATTATGCAGGTTGTATGGATTCTAAAAAATCTATTTTTGGATATGAATTCACTATGTTTGGGACAACAATCAGTTGGAAAGCAACACTTCAGAAGGTTGTTACCTTATCTACCACTGAAGCGGAATATGTTGTTCTAACTGAAGTTGTGAAGGAAGCATTGTGGCTTGAAGGTTTTACAAAGGAGTTGAAACTTCAAGGTCGAGTTGTCACTGTTAAATGTGATAGTCAAAGTGCAATACACATGTCGAAGAATTTAGCCTATCATGGGCGAACCAAGCACATTGATGTAAGGCTGCACTTCGTCAGAGGGATAATCGAGCGTGGAGAAGTTCAAGTGCTGAAGGTTTCGATAGATCATAATGCTGCTGATATGATCACCAAGACGTTTTCCAGTTGCAAGTTTTTCCACTGTATGTAGTTGATAAAGCTGCATGAAGAAAGCTAGTTTGTTTCTTGATGTTATAGACTTAGATCCAAGGTGGAGATTTGTGAGATATTGAATCGAACTCTAGTATGGTCGAAAGGTAGTTTTTGGTTTGACAAAAATTAAGCATGAGGTCGAAGTCTGTTCACATGCTGTTGTCGGAGTAATGCGTGTTGTAGTCGAAGTTTGTTCTAACATGCATTAGTCAATATTGCTAGGTCTGTTAGCATGTTGAATTGGGTCTTGCTTGTAAGCTCAATTGTTTAAGTTAGCTTGTACCCTAAGTTAGCTTGTAATGAGTAATTGTTAAAAAGTCCATTAGGTTAGTGTGTTAGTTTTCTTATAAATAACATGCTAGACTCTCAACTTGTATAAGGAAAAATAGGAAGATAAAATTCTAATTCAAGAGAGAGAGGTTATTTGTTATTCTTGTATACTTGTAATCTTGTTTGATAGAAGAAGGAAAGAATAGCCGTTTATAACCAATCCTTTTTGTTTTCCCTTGTTTTCTTTGTTAACTCTAACCCTTGTATGTTTCTTGTCTATAAACAAACTGTGTATATTTTGTTTCAAGGCATGTTTTTTCACAATAAAATTATTGAGGTTTTTCTTTACATAAATATTTTTTTAAAATTTGTCATCTAAGATATGCTTGTGTATGTTATACTCAAAGAAAATTATCTTTAAGTGATTAGACTTTATAAAATTGATTTTAATTAAAAATAAATTAAAAGTAAATGAATTTACATTTAAATATATTTATATAAAACTGAAATGAATAATAAATTTGAGTATAAAAATTAATTATCAAATTAAAAATTATAAACTTTAACTTCAATTAAACTCAATTCTAAAACAAAATTAATTTAATTTTATATAATCAAATGTGTCAAAATTAATTTTAAAACAAATTAATTAATTTTAAATAAACCAAATATATCAAAAATCAATTATATATCTCTAAAAATAAAACAAATCATAATTTATTTTTAAAATCCGTGGTTTTTGTGATTTTTTTTTTAAGAAAACCATGTATTAAATTTTATTTACCATAATAACACATGTTTCAGAAAAATTACCAAAGTAGCTATAAAACAAACATTGGATCGCCAATTCAATTGGCGAATGTGAAGAAAGTTGGTTTGAAAAAGTTGAAATCGCCAATTCAAATGGCGAATCAGTTGTTTTTGGAAGCCATGCGCCAAGTCAAATGGCGAATGCATGATTTAGGGTTTTCAAAAATTGAGTTTTATTCGTTTATGTTTTTATTAGTTTTTAATAAATTTTAGTAGCTTGATTAATAATGTTTTATTATATTTTTTAAATAGTTTATTTTAAATACCATATTTTTAATTAAAATTTATTTATGTTTTTATTAGTTATTAATAAATTTTAATAATTGATTAATATTATTTTATTATATTTTTTAAATAGTTTATTTTAAATACCTTATTTTTTAATTGAAATTTATTTAAATTAAGAAAAAATTAGGGTATAGAATGTAAAAATGAAATATAGAAATAATAAATTATATTAATTTAGAATCTACTGAAAAGTACAATTACAATTTAACAAAAGAAAAAAACTAATGACCGGCTCTATCTAAGTGACCACCGGTGCCACATTATGGGGGACGTGCATTGCGACGAGGTCTACAAAGAGGTTGTTGTGGTGTGTCCGGTCTCTGTATGTTGAGTTGTGGAGGAGGGTATGGTTGGGACGACCCCGGCGTATCAGATAGAGTTTGCATCATTTGACCCCAATAGCCGGGAGGTCCACTGTCAACGGGGCTTCCGTAGTCAAGCTCGATGCCCATGTTTTCGAAGGATTGTCGGGGAGGTTGGGTGGAGTATGGACGGTATGGTTGTCCGAATGTGTACATGGAGTTGGGTTGGTCTATGTGTGTTGGTTGTTGTGGGGTGTGGTAGTCGAATAATGGATAATTTAGGGGGTCGTTGGAGGGGTAGTTGGAGGTGTAGTTGGAGGGGGGAGGGTCAAATGAGTTGTTTGGGCTATAGGTGGAAGGGGTAGGCTCAAAAGAGGTATCAGGGCTGTAATGGTAAGGCGGTTGAGGCTGGGATTGGGTGGGTGGTGGCATGTAAGGTTGTCGTTGTTGATAGGGGTTATTTGATGGCATGTAGGGGTTTTCGTAAGGCTGGGTTTGGGCACTGAACTGTTGTTGTGGGTTTGACGAAGAACCGCGTTCCCTTGGGTCGGCCAACTAGGTTAGCTGGGACAGGAAAGACTAAGATGTCATGACAGACCTAAACCAAGTCATATATTGAAGACTTGGCCTAGCCCCGTGCACAATACGGTCGGTTAAGACGTATTGCCTCCTTCTTTTCCAGTGTATACGCAACTCCTTCGCAAACTCCTTCCAGTCACTGACACTCCACTGTGTGTCTACCCGCTTTTGATGCCACTGGCCCAAGTCTACTGGAGCATCTGGAATATCCTGATGCATCCCAAATTGTAGTTTCACCCGGTCACTCTGGTGCATCTCCACCGTAGTGAACCTAATTATGGGTGTCTTTGATGTCCACACAGCGGCATCGTCGGGGTTGGGGTCGTGGTCGAGACCCTCGTACGGCATCCAGACAAACTACAATAAAGTTGGACAATTAAGTTAGACAGAGTTTGAGAGGTTTATGCATATACATTAAAAAAAATTAATGGGAAATAACTTACATCATCCGGCCCAAGGTGGTCGATTAGGTTGCGGTATTGAATTATTGAGTGCCTTGGACATCTCTGATAATTCATCCCTGGGACAGACCACCTAAAAAAATAAACACATCTCAGAAATTATTAACTGAAAAAGAATATGTAGTTGCTAAATAATCTTGAAAAGATACTTACTTGTTGGCGTACGGGAACGTAAAAGAATTCCTGTTTATTGGAGCAAGCATTGGCATCCTAGACCAACCCCACGCTTGCAGAAGATACGCACAACCATAAAAAGTGCAGGAATTTTTTTTTGAAGTTTTACAAAGTGCGCTATATAGATGGGCGAGGACAGCTGATCCCCAACTATATTCACACACTTTGTTAATATTCCGCAATAATGGTAAATACATAGTATGGACGGTATTTCCAGTGCCATCTGGAAATAAAAATTGCCCGAATAAAATCATAATATAACACCGAGTTTTTTGTATTTTCTCAAACTCGGTGCTATCATCAGTTAAGACAATACGGTTGTATTGTTCTCTAAGGTATTTTAAATTTATTCCCTGACCCCTCGGGCGGCCCTCGCTTTCCGCCTGAGGTCCGTCCGTACAAAGAGGGACGCCCAATAAATCTACGCAAAGTTGGTCAGGGACACCAACTTTGTCGTTGACGGCCTTACCATCGATGTGGAGGCTGAGCAACATGTAAACGTCCTGAAGAGTCACAGTACACTCACCAAAAGGTAGGTGAAATGTATGTGTCTCCGGTCTCCAGCGTTCTAACAACGCTAGAATAAATTTCATGTCGAGGGAATAAGATTTGATTCTGATCAAATCACCAAACCCATAATGAGTAAGGTAGTCCGAAATGAGCGGGTCATGTGGTATGTAATCATGCACATGACATCGAAACCTTGATACATCCTGCAGAAAAATGAATGTTACGTTAGAGAAGAAGTAAAATTACTAACGTCTTTTTATACAAAATTGTAAACATAGACAATAACAAAAGACTTACAAACTCAGCGATGTTTTGAGTCGTCCCTCTGTGCGAGTCACCCATGGTCAGTAGAGACATTGTCGTTTGGGATGTTGAGATTTAGAGATGGAGACTTGAGAGTTTGAGAGTTGAGAGGGCCTAACCAACCAACCTTCTTTCTGCAGTTCACCAAGTCATGAGTCTATGCAATGTCTACACATGCAGCTTTCAAGTCGTGGCAAAGGAGGACTATTGGCCTGAATACGAAGGCGAAATTGTTTGGCATAATGACTTGATGCGTAGACAGAAGAAGAGTCGGCCTAACAGCACACGCATTCGAACTGAGATGGATACCGCAAACAAGCTGGTGAAATTGTGTAGTTCGTGTCGGCAACCAGGACACAATCGAACAAAATGTCCTAACGTAGGATCAAGCAGCAGATCATAGTTTCTTATTTAATCTTGTCCCGTTAAATCAATATCAAATTCCATTCGATTAATAGCAACTTTTATAACATGAATAACAAATTTCATTCGAATAATACCAGGTTTCAATCAATTAAAACCATAGTTAACTGACAGAACAACAACATGACAACAGAACACTGCGCGAAGGCAACATAAATTAAACAAACATAACAACAATGTAAAGACCTAAAACAGAACACTACGCGAAGGCAACATAAATTAAACAAACATAACAACAACGTAAAGACCTAAAACATAACACTGCACCAAAGCGTCTACGATATCACGACCATCAACTTTATCTTCTTGGGTGTCAACATCATCACAAGGACACCAGCATCATTTTCTACTTTTCTCCATTCACGAGTAACTCCGTTTCTCCCGGTCTCCTCGACCAACCTCTCGATTTTCCTAATCTTTTCTCCTGGACCAATGTCTCCTTCTAGCCAGCGGTTCAGTTCCCTGTGCAAGTGCTCCAACGTCTGCGTATTCCAGAGGAGCACTTTCATCGGAGGCTTTGTTGCTGAGAACACAACTAGGGCATTTCTTTTCATTAGATCGAACGTTGGAAAAGGTTCCTCCGATGCTGATGACAACGATGAAGAACGTTGATTTAGAAATTCAGACATTCTAGACTCCACTCAACTCGAACTGCACTAACACTTTAGTCTTTTGGGATATAATGTTGTGAAAACATACATGTGTTTGCGGTTGTATTTATAGTAAAAAAAAAGTACGTACCCTATATAATATGACTTAAATAACCTTACAACATTTATACACTCAAAATTTGCTCAACACTAAATTTTTATTTTGTATTTAAACCTGTTTAAGTTTTTTCTTTATTCAACATAAATTTATTAAATTAATTAGAAATTTTTTTTTAAACCTAATTATTGTAAGTTCTTTAATTAAAAAATAAATTTTAAGCTTAAACCACATTATTTTAAATTTATTAATTCAAAAATTTATTAATATTTAAATCTAATTTTTTTAGTTTATTAATAATATTTTTGTTTCAAAAAATTAATAATTCAAAATATAAATAAAATTCGTTTTAAATTTTTTAAAACATTTGATGAATATAAACAAATAATCAAAATATAAAACTGAATTTTTGAAAACCCTAGAATCATGCATTCACCATTTGACTTGGCGCATGGCTTCCAAAAACAACTGATTCGCCATTTGAATTGGCGATTTCAACTTTTCCAAACCATCTTTCTTCACATTTGCCAATTGAATTGGCGATCCAATGCTTGTTTTATAGCTACTTTGGTAATTTTTCTGAAACATGTGTTATTATGGTAAATAAAATTCAATACATGGTTTTCTTTAAAAAAAATTCGGTTTTTGTTTCCACTAATCTTAAAATAAACATTGATTATGGACTCTTCAAGTGGGTTTTGGGTTATCATTATTATCATAGTATGCGTGATTTTTATATGATTTTTTTAATCACTTTTTTATATGATTAGTATGAATTAAAATATATAGTATCAAATAGGTTAAAGTACAGTTTTTGTCTAACTTTTTTTTTGTCTACGTACGAAATCAGTTCCCATATTTATTTTGTCCACAAAATTTGTTGTGTACTATTTTTTAGATATGTAATATATATTTATTGACTTTGCATAAAAAAGATTAATTATTTATTGCATATTCGACAATGTTTTATTTCTTGAGTCGTCTATTTCGATCGTTTTCTTTCTCTCTCGACTTGTTCATTCGTCTTGTTCGTTCACTAAAAGATGCTCTCTATGTTCTCTCGTTCAGAAAGTATGTCACCTATTAAAGAAAATGATACATCAGCGTTTTTTAGACGAAAAAAATAGACATGATGACCAAAACTGTTTAAAAAATAAATCAGAAAACTGATTTCATGAATTAGTCAAAATAAGGGATCAAAACTGTAATTTAGTTTATTAATTATTATTTTTTTAATTTGAATAAAATTGTAAAAATAATTTATAATTTGAGCTATCTTAGTATATGATGCACTCATTGACTTTTATTTCTATCTTTACCGACAACATAGTTTTTTTTTCTGTTGTTGAGAGTACCAACCACATAGATTTGATAAATAAATCATATTTAATTTGTATTGAAGAGTTGATCGCAAATATTCCATCTAAACTCACAATCACATGGCAGTATGGAACCATGAGAGGCTGATAGCTAAGAAGATAGTTCGGTTTTCTATACTTCTTCCTCAGATAAGGAGAATATCAAACAGTGGTCACATGCTCTATGCAGAAGTGACCGTTAATATGCAATTTGAGTATAAATAAATAATTAAAACTTGCAAAATATCAATTCAATCACTTGATATGCAACTTGTAACTGTACAGATTTAAATATGAATACAATATTCAAGAAATATACTGTATTGTTTTCAACTTTTAAATAGTAGTTATTCGTATAGGAGGAACATAAAAAGTGTTGTTATCTTGATGACTACGCGGGTGTTTGGAATAGCTTTTTCCCACCACCACCGCACAATGAATAGCATTTTACCGTGAAAATCAAAAGCTACAAAATATAGTTTGTTTGTTACCGTAAATTTTTGCCGCGTTTTTTCATTTTTTTCCTGCTAAACCAAACGCATGGTATAACTATAAAGATACTTTCGACAAAGTGATGACAATAATTATAACTTTTGACACACTTTAAGATTAAGGTGTTTTGATACGGATGACAAAACAAACGGATACACTTTAACTCTATTTAAAAAAAGTTGGGGCAAACAAGTCCGTCAAGTGATATTAAATTTAAAAAATTAGTCTGTTTCATTAAGGTGGCGGACGACGGGTTTGTATGTCTGTTTATTTATTATTTTTTAAATAGACTAATATGTTTATTTTTATATTTTAATTAAATTATTTATTTATTTTTTAGAACAATTTTTTATAGAACATCTTTTTAACAAATTTTACTTAAAAAAATATTGTATATATTTACAAATAAATGTATAAAATAGAATCACCAACAAGTATTCTAAAACTATAGTTCAAGTATTAACCTTCAACCAATCAAAATAAATATTGTTAATGTTTGATAACCAACCCGTTCGTTTTTTTGGCGGGCTAAAGACAGGGCGAGCTTAAAGTGGGACGGACTTAGCAGGTGGGCGGGCAAACAATCTCAATCTAACCAGCCATTTTATGACGGGTGCGCAGGCTGGCCTGGTGAGCCACAACCCGTTTTGTCACCCCTAACTACACTTATATAAATAAGATAGTTGTTGATCTGACCTGATCAGAAGGGGATCGCTGGCTGGCCACACGCTGTTGGACTGCTACCTGTTCACCGGTGATGAGGAGGAGAAGGGGGGTGTACCTGCAAGACACTCTGATGCCAAAGTAAGAAATTGGGCAGAGTGAGAGCAAAGTACAGAAAAATGGGTGATAAGTGAATTACCTGACCCTCTTGTGGAAGAGGGTATTTATAGAGAGACCCCAACGGTTACTTGTGTTGGGCTGGATGGCCAGACCCAACCCAGGTGACTGCTAGGGCTTACGTGGCGTAGTGAAGACCAGGACATGGTCTTTGCCCTAGTCCAACTGTCCCGTGGTCTCCGGAAAGTGGGTTTGACCTGCTCTTTCGGAGGTGGGCAGTTGGGGGATGACGTGTTCCCGCGGAGGGGAGCACGTGGAGAACGTGCGCATGGCACGTTGTTCTCCCCGCGGAGGGGAGTTCGTGGGACTCCCTGAGAGCACGTTGTTCTCCCCGCGGAAGGGAGCTCGTGGGATTCCCTGGCGGTGTGTGGCCCTCCCCGAGGGGGGAGCACACGAGAGCGGGGAGGACAAATCGTCATGCCCGTTAGCAGGGGGGATTCCGCCCGTGGAGGCTGTTCTGTCCGGCTAGGGGGAGCGCCGAGGACGCTTAGAAGCGCGTCGTCCTGCTTGACAGGGAGCGTATCTTGCCCGTCCGGTGGGGGGTGTGCCCGGTCAAGCTACCCCACTTATTAGGCCTTGTATTGGGCCGGGCCGCGAGGCTGGGCCCAGGCCAGAACAGGAGCCCCCCAAGTCGAAACTCTGTGGTGAAAGAGCGAGGACTTAAGGTCGCTGCTTCGGGGAAAGAGGTAGCGAGGCGGGTGGCTCGCCGGTTTTGTGTCCGGCGGGACGCGTGCGCGTGCGAAGGTCTTCCTGTCGCCGGGTGAGCGGGGCAAAGGCATCTGAAGGGACGCGACCGTCAGGTTACCGCCACGTGTCACGCGCTGAGTGGGCGCGAGGGCGGCTACCCTAGGGCACTCAAAGGCCTAGTGTCGCTTCGAGTTCTGCGTCGGGTTATAAATATGGGGGTCCCCGAGCATTTTTTACTTTTCACCTTGCTTTCTCACCTGCGAAGTTCTGTGACTCCTCCCCGTCCGCCGTTGCTGTGAATCACCGTCGTGCCGTTAGTTTTGCACCCCGTTCGTCGCCGTCACAAAGTGAGTTTCCTTCTTCTCTTCCTTTATTTCCTCCGTTTGATTTGGGTCCGTGGTCGGGGCGCGATGAATGCCCCGAGGAGAGACGCGAGTTTCCGCCGCTCTGGTGGTTTTTTAGATTTGTTTAGATGAATGCCCCGGGTAGGGTCAGTTGTTCCGATAAATGCCCCGGGGAAGGGTGCCTTCTCCGATGAGTACCCCGGGGAGGGGCGATAGGTTAGCTTTGAATGCCCCGTGGAGAAGCGGCGGAGAGTGTCCCTCGGGGGCCGCCCGCGTGCTCGTCTTTTGCTCGCTCGCCCCCCGTCGTCGCCCTTTCACTTGACTTGCGGTGGAAGGGTGGATTTGATCCTGGCTATCGAATTCATTGTTATCCTCTGCTTTTCAGGTGTACATGTCGGCCTTGATACCGGGGACAATGGTCGAAGACAGTGATCTCGAGATCCCAGATTTTGACGAGCGGGTCCTCCCCGTCGAGGAGTGGGTGGCCGAAGAGCCCCTGTCCACCTTTCTTGCTTTGCGCTCGATGCGTCTAACGCCTATGCTACCGTGGAGGATCGGGTGGAGGGGGAGCCGCAACACTGGCAGGTGTATCGTCCCAAGGAGCATCATCGCATCTGTTCGAGCTATGGGCGACGAATGTTTCCTATGCACAAATTCTACTTTAAAGAGGCTCGGCTTAGACTGCTGTTCTTCGCCTTCCACTTGGGTCTTTTTGACTGGTTACGTTTGGCCCTGTCTTAGCTGCATCCCAACGCCCTGGCCTTTATCCGTGCGTTCGAGGTGGTGTGCCACTTTCTCGAGGTCGAGGCCACGGTGCCCTTGTTTTTTCGCATCTTCCACTTGCAACGTCAATCGGTGAATGGCCGTCAGGGTTGGGTCTCGTTTAAGCAGCCGACCAAGCTCTTTAAGACGTACAACGACTCTGTCCGAGACTTCAAGGGTCGGTTCTTCCTCGTGGGGCCGATCATCTGGGAAGGATCAGACTCTCTTTTTACTGAGGGAGAGCGAGTAGTAGACGGCCAGCGGTTCGTCGCGTGGCTCCCCAAGGTGCATTTACTGTGGACCCCGAAGCATTTCAACCGCAGTACCGACCGGTATATAGTGGGGGCTGGGACTCTCGACGAGAGAGACATGGCCACTTATATGAAAATAATGGTGTTTGCGCGGGACCTTCCTCCGTCGAAATTGGTGACACCTAACGGTCGGTATATCCTTGACGCGCAGGGGAACGTGTGAACAAAGAAAAGGCTGATTAATACGAAGACCCTGCTCGGTTGCGCCTCGGGGGCGGACGCTCTGGATTACCTAGGTAGGGATGTTTCGTCTTTCTCGTGATCGTATGTTTTGTACGTTGCTGACTCTTTTTGTTTTTTGCAGCGAACATGTCTTCCGTCGAAGAGCAGGTGAAGAAGCTGCGTGCCTCGAGGGCTGCCGCGGTCCCGAAGACGCGGGTGGGTCAATTGGTCGGGCAGGAAGCCATGGCCCAGGGCGGCCAGAGTTCGTCTTCTTCTCCCCAGGAGAGCCAGTCTCCTTCGTCTCAGGGAGCTGCGAAGAGGCCAAGGTCCGAGGAGCCCAGTGGCCTGATTGATCTGACGACTGGTTCATCCGAGGAGGGCTACGTCGTCCCGCCGTGCCATCAACACCCGAGTTATTTTCACGGGGCCCGGTCTCTTACTGTCTCTGCTGGCGAAGTGAAGGCTGTCCGTGATGCCGATCGAGAGTCTCACCGACGCATCTTGGCGGAGTATTTGGCCGCGATGATGCAGACTTTTACCACGGCTCTGGTCCTGAACGAGGAGGGTTGCTCTGCTGTTGAGCTGGCCAAATTGCGGGGGGACCTCACCTTCATGCAGTCGCGCCTGGACAAACTCACCGAGGAGCTGGAGAAGAGTCGGAAAGATGCTGCCGACCAGCGCAAGCGGGCGGAAGGTGCTGAGGAGAAGGTGACGTCGGTAGAGGAGAAGCTGGGGGCGGCGGCGGCCGATGTGCAGGCGCTGACAGTTCTCTTGGAAGTTATGGACAACGCTCTTCGTCCGGCTGAGGACGAGATTGAGGAAGATCGGCGGATGATTACGCGTGCTGATTTGGTCGCCCGGATTCGGGTGCTGGAGAGCGATTGCCTGGACGCTGTCGAGGTCGGGTTCAAGAGCGCTGTTGCGCAGATCCAAATTGTTAACCCTGGCATTGCTCTGGTCGTGGATGGGATTGGGCCGTATCATGAGATCGTTGACGGGAAGGTGGTCGACCCCGAGCTTGTCGTCCCTGACGCTAACCCCGTGGATGCTGAGCAGGAGGGCGAGGATGTACAGGTTTCCCGGGCCTGCATGCTCGTAGTTTCCTGGCCTGCGCGCCGATGTTTTGTAACTTTCTTGTTTTCTTTGTTGGGTCTGCGTGCCCTTGTTCATGTAATGTTGACTACTGGGCTGGTGCCCGTTTTTGCTTAATATATTTCTGAGAATTTTCTAAGTGTGCGCTCGGTTTTTGCATGATGTTTATGCTCGTTTTATTTCTGCACGTATTTGTATGCTTGAGATATATATGTTTGAAATGCATGTTTAGTATGCCTTTGGGTCTGTCTGGGGTGGTAGCTCGACAAAACTTGTTACCGGCGGTGAAGGGAACTGGCCGGTTGGCCGGCGTTGTTGCCTGACCGGTTCGGGGGTAGTTCTCCCCGTGGCGTGGACATCCCATCGTGAGTTGGGCGTCCTACCAGTTTTGGTACGGCGGTGGGGAATCTCGGTCGAGGTGTTCCCCGCCGAGCAAGGCCTTCTCCCCGCGCACACGAGAGCCAGGGCTTGCTTTTCTCTGGTCGTTAGTAGACGCGAGGAAGTGCGGTGGTACCATATCGCCCCCCAGTGGTCGTGACGATGGGTCGTCGCGGGCAGTGTTTAACTGTAGTACCGCTTAAGTTTCGCGGTGTTCTATGGTCGAGCTAGTTGTTCCCCGTGCAGGTTTTCGAGGTAATAGCCCCCGTGCTCCGTTTTGTCGCGGACACGGTAGGGGCCTTCCCAATTCGCAACCAGTTTTCCCTCGTGTGAGTCTTTCTGGTTTCTGCGCAGAACTAAGTCGCCGATTTGGAAGTCGCGTTGCAGGACTTTGTTGTCGTGGCGAAGTGCCACCTGCTGTTTTAGTCGGGCTTCCCGGAGGGCTGCCCCTGAGCGAATCTCCTCGACGAGATCGAGCTCCTCTCTTAAGGCGTCGTCGTTGTCGTCGGAGCCGAGGGGAGCTTCAGTCCGTCTGGATGGCTCGCCTATCTCGACCGGGATCACTGCCTCGGTTCCGTATGTGAGGCGGAATGGGGTTTCCCCCGTGGTTGTGTGGGGCGTAGTGCGGTATGCCCAGAGGACGCTGTGGAGCTCCTCGACCCATGCCCGCTTTGCGTCGCCAAGTCGTCGTTTTAGGTCCCTGAGTATGACCCTGTTTGCGGATTCTTCCTGGCCGTTTGTCTGGGGATGCTCAACCGAGGTGAAATGGTGTTTGGTTCCGAGCTTGGTGACGAAGTCGCGAAAGTTTTTGTCCGTGAACTGTGTGCCGTTGTCGGTGACGATGGCGAGCGGGACTCTGAATCTTGCGAGGATGTTTCATTTATAAAATCGGAGTATGTTGTGGGCCGTGATTTTGGATAGGGCTTCGGCTTCGATCCATTTGGTGAAGTAGTCTACACCCACGATGAGGTACTTATTCTGATAGGACCCTAGGGTGAAGGGCCCGAGGATGACCAACCCCCACCAGGCGAATGGCCACGGGGATGAAAGGGATTTGAGTTCGGTTGGTGGAGCGAGGTACATGTCCCCGTGTCTTTGGCATTTGTCACATCGTTTGACGTGTTCCTTCGCGTCCGTTTGCATCGAGGGCCAGTAGTAGCCTGCTCGTAGAGCCTTTCTTGCCAGGGAACGTCCTCCGAGGTGCTGTGCGTTGATGCCCTCGTGGATTTCCTCTAGGACGGCTGCGCTCTGGGAGTTGTCGATGCATTTGAGGAGTGGGATCGCGAAGCCTCGACGATATAGTTTGCCTTCGAGGATGACGTACGAGCAGGCTCGTCGCTTGGTCGCGCTTGCCTCTTTAGAGTCGACTGGTAGGCGGACGGTGCTGAGGTAGGTGTGTAGTGGTGTCATCCAACAGTCGGTATCTCCTATGGCGTTGATGTCGAGCAGGGCGGTGGTCGCTTTAGTGCTCGGTTGCGATAAGACTTCTTGGATGACCGACTTGTGGCCTCCTCGCTTTTTGGTGCTCGCCAACTTTAAGAGGATATCGACGTGGGTGTTCTGCTCGCGCGGGACGTGCTGAATCTCCGCGGAGTCGAAACTTTGCAGTTTTTCGGTGATAAGTTCTAAGTACTCGGCGAGGTTGTCGTTTTTCGGTGATAAGTGCTAAGTACTTGCGAACCGACTAGTTGGGAATCTGTGTAGATTCTGATGTCTCTGGCTCTGAGGTCTGATGCCAGGCGAAGTCCATCCAGGAACGCTTCGTATTTGGCTTGGTTGTTGGTCGTCGGGAAATCCAGGGTGAGGGAGACCTCTATGAGGGTGCCCTCGTCGTTGTTGAGGATGATGCCGGCTCCGCTGCCCGTGGAGTTGGAGGAGCCGTCCACAAAAATGGTCCATATGTGGTTCCCAGTGGTGGGGTCGGGTGAGGAGGCCATCTCGGCAACAAAGTCGGCTAGGGCTTGAGCCTTGATGGCTTTCCGGCTTTCATAGATGATGTCGAACTCAGATAGTTCTAACGACCATTTCAGCATGCGTCCGGCCATGTCGGGTCGGCCGAGGAGCTGGCGGATGGGCTGATCGGCGCGGAGCACGATGGTGTGTGCGAGGAAGTAATGTCGGAGCCGACGCGCTGCGGTGATGAGGGCTAGGGAGACTTTTTCGATCAGCTGGTATCGGACTTCGGGACCGTGGAGGGCTTTGCACGTGAAGTAGATTGGTTTTTGGCCCTCGTCGGTTTCTCTAATGAAAACGGCACTGACGACCTCGGTAGCTACGGCCAGATATAGGTATAGGGTTTCGCCCATCACGGGACGTGACAACACTGGCGGTTCGGATAGGATGTGTTTAAGGTGGCGGAGGGCGTGCTCGCAGTCTGCTGTCCATTCGAACGTGGCCTCCTTCCTGAGTAGTTTGAAGAAAGGGAGGGCGTGCTGTGCGGATTTGGCGATGAACCGGGAAAGTGAGGCGAGCACTCTGTTGAGGGATTGGATGGAATTCTTCGTGGTGGGTGTGGTGATTTCCGAAAAGGCGTGGCATTTGTCCGGATTTGCCTCGATCCCATGCTCGGTCAGGTAGTAGCCGAGGAACTTTCCGGTGCGGACACCGAAGGTGCATTTCTCCGGGTTGAAGCGCATTCAGCATGTCCTCGCGGTGTCGAATACCTTCCTGAGATGGGCCGTGTGGTCGGCTTCCGTGCAGGATTTGACGATCATGTCGTTCATGTATACTTCGAGCATGTCGCCGGTTTCGCCCTAAAAGACACTGTTCATCATCCGTTGGTACGTGGCGCCAACGTTCTTTAGGCCGAAGGGCATGACGTTGTAGTAATAGTTGCCTGACGCTGTCATGAAGGCCGTGCTCTGTTTATCGTGCTCGGCCATTGGGATCTGGTTGTACCCCGAGTATGCATCCATGAAGGACAAGAGCCTGAAGCCCGCGGAGTTTTCGACGAGTTTGTCGATGTTGGGGAGGGGGTAGGTGTCCTTAGGACATGCCCGATTGAGATCGGTATAGTCAACACACATGCGCCATTTTCCATTATTCTTTTTAACGAGTACAACATTGGACAACCAAGTTGAATACCGGGCTTCCGAAACAAAATTTGCCTTTAGGAGGTCTTTTACAGCTTTCTCGGCTGTTGCCGACTTTTCGGGGGACTGTCTACGCCTACGTTGAACTACGGCCTTCGCGGTCGGGCTGATGGACAGCTGGTGGCAGGCGACCTCGGGGTCGAGTTCGGGCATTTCTGCGGCGCTCCATGCGAAGAGGTCGGCGTTCTCGCGGAGGCAGACTTGCAGCTGTCTTTTCGCGAAGTCTGGGAGTCCGGCGCCGATCTTCACGGTTCTGCTCTTGTCTTCCCCGAGTGTGATGATCTCGAATTCTCCGTCCGGGATGGGGCATGCCGGGTGGGCGGGCTGCCTGTTGGCTTCGCTGGTCCTTATTTCGTGATCGCGCTCCTCGGTGAAGCGGCTGTCGAGGTCCACGGATCCGACTAGCTCCTTTGGTTCGCTTTTTGGCGCTATGATTAGGGTCACCCTCTTGGTTGCTGGAGCGATGGTGTCCAAGCCTTTCAGCGCAGCCTCGAAGCACCTCCGGGCGGCCTCGATGTCCCTGTTAAGGGTCACCACGACCCCTCGTTTCGTGTAGTATTTCATCTTCAGGTGGACGGTGGAAGGTACCGTGGTGAGTTCTGCTATCGTTGTTCTGCCCAAGATACAATTGTAGAGGGACGAGCACTCGATGACTAACAAACGGATGCTGATCTCCTTGGTCGTTTCCTCTTCTCCGAAAGTGACTTTCAGCTCCACGTACCCCCAAGGTCTCGTCGTCGTTTCGTTGAACCCCTGAAGGTCGGAGACTACGTAGGGGGAAAGGTTGGATTCGTCGAGTTGGAGGGTTGTGAACAGGTGGGTGTACATGATGTCCACCGAGCTGCCTCTGTCGACGAGGATGCGCCTGACGTCGAAGTTCGCCATCCGCGCCCGTATGAGCAGGGGAATGTTAGAGTTGGGGGATCCCCCGGGGAGTTCCTCGAGGTAGAATGTGATCGGATTGGATCGACCGCGGAATCTTTCAAGCGCGCTCATTTTTCCGGAGTTGCTCGTGATAAGCTCGTCGAACTTTCTTTTCACTGATCCTATGGACAGGCTCCTTGTGGCGCCACCCGAGATGACCATGGCTCTGGCGAAGTATTCCCATCGGCTGGTTGGCCGGACTGGCTCACTGGGTAGGTCGGGGCCTTCGGGGAGGCCGAACTCTCTATCCGCGAACCAGTCCTCGGGGCGGCTGACACACAGCACGACCTGGAGTCTGCTGTCGCCATCAGAAGAGGGGATTTCTTCGATTTTCTTGGCCTCGGGGGCCTCTTGCCTCGGGGCCTTACCCCCGGGTGTATCTCTTTAGGTGGCCGTCTTTAATCAGGATTTCGATCGCGTCCTTGAGATGGATGCAGTCTTCGGTCACGTGCCCGTGGCTCCTGTGGAATCGGCAGTATTTCGATTTGTCCACATTGGGTTTGGGGGGTGTCGGTCAGGGGAAGCGGACACCTCCCTGGACAAATTCGATTTTGGCGCACTCGGCCATTATGCGCTCGCGGGAAGCGACTAAGGCCGTGTATTCCGTGAATCGACCGGCAGGGCCGCATTGTTCACGTTGTTCGCGAGGGGGATCTTCCCGACGACGGTCACCTCCCCGCCGATGGCTCGAGGCTCCGTCATCTCGGTGCCTGCGGGGGACCTCCCTGTCTCGGGTGTCTCGTGCGGAGTTGGCTGCTTTGGTTTCCTCGAATCGGATATAATGCGCAGCTCTGTCGAGGAAATCCTGTAGGGATGCTGGCCGGTGTATACCTACGGCCTCACAGAACTTGGAGTCGTGGCGTAGACCCTGCTCCATTAGGTAGCGCTTCATCTCGTCTGACGTCGTTACCTGCACCGCTTCCCGGGTGAATCTTTCGATGTACTTTCGGAGAGGTTCGTCGGGGGCTTGGATTATCGCCCCGAGGACGGCTTCCGTCTTCGGATGGCGTCGGGACGCTGTGAAGTGTTTCGAGAACAGGTCCTTCAGGACTCTCCACGACGTGACCGATTCGGGCTCCAGACTTTTGTACCACGTCATGGCGCCTTTCCTCAGGGTCGTCGGGAATAGCCTGCACTTGATAGCTCCTCGGACGTTTCGGTAATCGAGCATGGCCTCGATGTCTTCCAAGTAGTCATCTGGGTCGAATGTGCTGTCGTACGTCGATAGTGTCGGGGGCTTCTCCATCCCGTGGGGAATGGGGGCGGCCATGATTTCCCGGGACAACGGAGTCCGGTAGTCGTCTTCGTCGCTGAGAGCGGGTGACTGAGGAGGAGATGAGCCGTTTAGAATAGGCACCTGGTTTCGGGTCCTCTGCCTCCTGACCGGGGGTTCGACGCGCGGGTTCCTGGCCGGGATCGCCGAAGTGTTCTGCCGTGTCCCGCGAACTTGTCTCGCTGGGGATCTGGTGCGCTCTCGAACCACTTCTGTTCGGGGCCTCTCCAGCCGAGGTCGGCGATTTCGGGGTTGAGGCGAGGGATTCCTCGAGCCCCCATTCTGGTCTGCCCGCGGAGGGGACCTTGGGGGGCCTTCCCGCTCCAGCGCTCCAATTCGTGCGTTCTGCTGAAACAACAGCTGGTTTGTCTGGTTGATGGCCACGAAGAGGGCGGCCACCATTGGGTCCGCTCCCGCTGGGATAGGAACGGGTTGGAACGCCGCTGGGCTCGGGGGCCGGTGGTCAGCCTGGCGCAGCAGTTCTGCGGATGGCGGGGAAGCAGTTCGGCCGTCTCTCTCGTCGGTCTCCGCCGAACGTGACGTCTCCATCTGCTTGCTTCCGTTGGCGACGGCGTTGAGCATGAAGTCGTGCATGGTATCGTCGTGGTGTGGGCTAGCCATGATCGTAGAGTGCTGGTGAAACTTTGGTTTTATGCTCGGAGTAACGGGGAAGTTTCTGTTCCCACAGACGGCGCCACTGATCTGACCTGATCAGAAGGGGATTGCTGGCTGGCCACACGCTTTTGGACTACTACCTGTTCACCGGTGATGAGGAGGAGAAGGGGGGTGTACCTGCAAGACACTCCGATGCCAAAGTAAGAAATTGGGCAGAGTGAGAGCAAAGTACAGAAAAATGGGTGAGAAGTGAATTACCTGACCCTCTTGTAGAAAAGGGTATTTATAGAGAGACCCCAGCGCTGGGCCAACGGTCACTTGTGTTAGGCTGGATGGCCAGGCCCAACCCAGGTGACTGCTAGGGCTTACGTGGCGTAGTGAAGACCAGGACATGGTCTTCTCCCTAGTCCAACTGTCTCGTGGTCTCCGGAAAGTAGGTTTGACCTGCTCTTTCGGAGGTGGGCAGTTGGGGGATGACGTGTCCCCGCGGAGGGGAGCACGTGGAGAACGTGCGCATGGCACGTTGTTCTCCCTGCAGAGGGGAGCTCGTGGGACTCCCTGAGAGCATGTTGTTCTCCCCGCGGAAGGGAGCTCGTGGGATTCCCTGGCGGTGTGTGGCCCTCCCCGAGGGGGGAACACACGAGAGCGGGGAGGACAAATCGTCATGCCCGTTGGCAGGGGGGATTCCGCCCGTGGAGGCTGTTCTGTCCGGGTAGGGGGAGCGCCGAGGACGCTTAGAAGCGCGTCGTCTTGCTTGACAGGGAGCGTATCCTGCCCGCCCGGTGGGGGGGGGTGCCCGGTCAAGCTACCCCACTTATTGGGTCTTGTGCGTTATTGGACTGGGCCGCGAGGCTGGGCCCAGGCCAGAACAGTTGTAATATGCATATTCAAATATGAGGTGTGCTATAGTTGGGCACTTAGGGATGACAATAAGTAGAGTTTAAGTAAAATACTATAATGTCCATTCTTATATTTGCGATTTGGAAAATATATTGATATTCGAGTCCATACCTATTTATTGGTATTTTTAATAAATAATCATTTAATGTTAAATAATTACTTGCAAGATCAAACTAGAAAATTCTAAGAAATTTTGTGCATAATTTCTGAAGTAAAAGAGTGTCCAAGTGTCTTTGTTAGTTTAATGATAAATGTTTGATAAAGTAACAAGAAAAAAGTTTTAATTTGAAAAGAGATTAAAGGTTTCGACTATGTAGAAATCTACTATAAAATGAATTGGAAAAAGTAATAATGGCTAAGACAAAGTAAAGGAAAAAAAAAGCAAGAGTTATTTTGATTAAATAAACGAAAGTTGGTGTACAAAATCATACATATTCCTCACAAACTCGTTTCTCGCTCTGACTTGGGTACTTTGAGTTCTATAGAGATTTTGTCATGATATTGCCACCTGATTCCTAATGCTAGAACTACTATATATACTTATACATAAATAACCGCCTATAACAAACATATATTCAGTGTTCGACACATAATCTTTTGCATAACTTCCAGTCCTCCAACTTAATCCCATGGGTCTTCGATGTCTACATAAGATTAAAAAACAGTTACTCAATCTGATCCTTTCATATTATCTAAATTGTCACGGTTAATGACTCAACTTGGCGAGTTATGAGGAGAAGCATTCTCATAATTTGGGAAAATGTTAAGTGTAACACCCCCTTCTATACCCCAAATAAATGCATACAAAACAATTAAGCACATACAAATTATCAGAGTAAAAATTTTAGGATAAGGTATAAAAGAAGAATGCCACAATTTCACCAATAAAACACTTTCACATTTTGCTCCATAAAATATGTAACATTTTCAAAATTAAGCGGAATATCAAATCATTTAATCGTTTCCAAAATATTAATTCAAATGCACATAAGTCATCCAGATTAATACATCATATCAGTTAGATTACAAAACCACATCAGCTTATACATCGCAATGTATCACAAAAGAATGACTATACTAGTCTAACTACCCGGTGTTACATATCAGAGCAGCCGACTCAAAAGAACGAAGACTAACTTCACAAAGGACTCCAGCATCCTAATCTGCAATGCCTCATAGAGCATTATAAAACAGCAGAAGGGTGAGAAATATAACCATAATAATCAAAGCATAAGATTATATATATATATAGGTAATCATGTAACACATATTCACATTTCTCACCACACTTCATTCTCTTAGTCATATATATTTACCACACGTGTATATATATACAAACATGGATATTCACAAAGCATTCCCACATTATGTATACACTTACAATTTCCACAGTCTCATCATTCACACATAAGCATCACTTCATGCATATGTCATATATCAATGTGACTCAACAACTCAATGCAACTCATGCAATGCGGTACCGACTCTCGTTATCTTTTTTTCGGTTTTTACATTAAACCGGGTCCACACTTCTAGACCGATAACCCGTTATCTTTTTTCGGTTTTTACATTAAACCGGGTCCACACTTCTAGACCGATAACCACAAAGGCCCGTCCTCTAAGCCTTCAAACCCACACTTCTAGGTTTGGGACAAGCCACTAGTTTCCACGAAACTAACAGACATTGCCTCTTGACTAAATGATGCATGTACAATCAATCACGACAAATGCACTTAAGACCGACATCTTAATCTCATGCATTTACATAATTCATCTCTTCAAGAATTACACAATGATTGCACATACAACATATATCACACAATCAAGGTATTCACATCACAATACCATTTATACAATTATAAGTCATGCACACATATCCACAATGTTCTCATGCATACTCATCACATAATTGTATACCCATTAAGCATTCGCAAGTTCATTAGACAATACACATACATTCATCATTGTATTCACATGTATTTCTATTTATCACGATTAACACGCATCGCACATCAACTAGGATTCACGCCCGTAGGCTACCCACAGCACACATCATCACAATAGATCATATCTATATCATATCATAGAGGTATTAACCTATGTGAATCAATCAAACACTCACCACATGAGCAACACAGCAAAAGAAAAATGCTGTCACATTCGCCTTCATTCGCCTGGCGAACCCTCGCAGCGAACCTTCGCCTGACCTTCGCCTGGCGAACTCCCTCAGCGAACACTCGCTAGGCTTCGCCTGGCGAGACTTCCCAGCGAGCCCAAGTCAGTAGCTACTGACTTCATTCGCCTCCATTCCCCAGCACCTTCGCTGGGCGAACCTTCGCTATCCACCTTCGCTTGGCGAACTCGCCAGCGAAGTCCACTGGGGCTTAATCATAATTATTCGCCAACATTCGCTAGGCTTCGCCCGGCGAAGCTTCGCCTTCGCTCGCCTGGCGAGAGCCAGCGAACCTGCGCAGAACAGAACCCTATTCTGTTCCACCTCCACAATCCACCATCATCCAACTTCTCACACAACAAAATCAGTACAAACAACATCAACACATGTTACCCGACTATTCTACGGCATTATTGCTCAATTTCAACCGATTAAATCATCAATCTACCGATTATTCCAACTTTTGCCCTAATTGGAAAGTGATGAAAACTCTACCAAGCCCCAACCCAACATACATAACATCATACAATGATCAAATAGAAACATTTCTCACCCTTACCTCGATTAATCGGAGCTTTGATGTTGGTTCTTGATGATTTCCACTTTTCCTCTTCTTCTCTTCTCTTTCTCTCCTTTCTTCTTCTTTCCTCTTTCTTTCCAAATGTTTTCTAACTTTCTTTTCTTTTCTTTCTCTCTTATATATTTCCTTCATTTTCCTTCCTCTCCAATTCCTTCTCAATTCTCTATTAATTCCAATTGATAAAATTAATTTCCCACATTAGTAAAAATCCCACTAAATCAATTAATTACTACAATTAATTATTTAATGAAATTTGGGCTGTTACAACTCTCTCCCACTTTAGGAATTTTCGTCCTCGAAAATGTTACCTGATTCAAACAGCTCTGGATAAGACTCTTTCATTTGGCTCTCAAGCTCCCACGTAACATTTCCACCAGCCGGTCCTCCCCAAGCGACCTTCACTAACGCAATCTCTTTACCTCGAAGCTGCTTCAATTTCCGATCCTCAATCTGCATAGGTGATGTCTCAACAGTCAGGTTATCTCTCACCTGCACATCATCTATTTGGACTACATGAGACGGATCTGCAATGTATTTCCTCAACTGAGATACATGGAATACGTCGTGAAGATTAGCAAGCGACGGTGGTAAAGCCACACGATAGGCCACTTCTCCTATCCTTTGCAAAATCTGATAAGGACCAATGAAACGCGGCGACAACTTGCGCGACTTCAGTGCCCTACCAACACCTGTCATCGGAGTGACTCGAAGAAACACATGATCTCCCTCTTGAAATTCAAGTGCCTTCCTCCTCTTGTCATAATAACTCTTCTGACGACTCTGAGTAATTCTCATCTTCTCTTGAATCATCTTGATCTTATCAGTAGTCTGTTGAACTAACTCGGGTCCAACAACAGAACTCCCTCCGGACTCGAACCAACACAATGGTGTTCTACACCGCCTACCATACAACGCCTCAAATGGTGCCATACCAATACTCGAATGGAAACTGTTGTTGTAGGTAAACTCAATCAAAGGCAAGTAGCTGTCCCAAGCTCCTCCTTTTTCCAATATACAAGCCCTCAAAAGATCTTCAAGCGACTGAATCGTCCTCTCGGTCTGACCATCAGTCTGAGGATGATACGCTGAACTCAAACGCAACTTAGTACCCAAAGCACTAAACAACGGCTTCATCAAACCCGATGGCTTCTGATGCTCAATCTTTGACTTCTGGCAAGTCAAACAAGAATATACAAATTCCGCGATATCCTTCTTCATACTAGGCCACCAAAATACTTTCCTCAAATCCTGATACATCTTAGTAGCACCCGGATGAATACTCAATCCGCTACGATGTCCTTCCTCAAGGATACTCCTTTTCAGCTCAACCACATTTGGAACACAAACTCGATCCCGACATCTCATAATACCATTCTCATCAATCCGAAAATCACCACCTTGGCCTTGGTTGATTAAAGTCAACCGATCAACTAAGCTCAAATCCGATTTCTGTCCTTCTCGAATTTCGTCCAAAATACCACTTGTAAGCTTTGACATACCCAACTTAAATCCAAAAGAAGTCCTCTCACATACCAAACTCAAATCTCGAAATTGCTCAATCAATTCTAACTCTTTCACCATCAATGCCGACATATGCAATGATTTCCGACTCAAGGCATCCGCTACTACATTCGCTTTACCCGGATGGTAGTTCAAGCCAAAATCATAATCCTTCAAAAGTTCAAGCCATCTTCTTTGTCTTGCATTCAATTCCTTTGATCAAAAAGATATCTCAAACTCTTATGGTCACTAAACACTTCAAATCTTGTGCCAAACAGATAATGCCTCCAAAGTTTCAACACGAACACAACGGCGGCCAACTCTAAGTCATGCGTCGGGTAATTCTTCTCATGCACCTTGAGTTGCCTCGAAGCATAAGCTACAACTTGGTTATTCTGCATCAACACACCTCCTAAACCCATCAAAGAAGCATCACAATACACAACGAATGGTTCTCCTGGATTTGGCAGAATCAAAACAGGAGCTGTCGTCAACCTTCGCTTAAGTTCTTGAAAACTCGCTTCACACTTGGCGTCCCAAACAAAGGCTTGACCTTTCCTAGTCAACTGCGTCAACGACAATGATAACTTAGCAAATCCTTCAATAAACTTCCGATAATAACCGGCTAAACCAAGGAAACTTCTAATCTCAAAAACTGACTTCGGAGTCTCCCATTGCGACACCGCTTCAACCTTCGACGGATCGACCGCAATACCACTACTAGAAATCACATGACCAAGGAAACTAACTTCCTTCAACCAAAATTCACACTTAGAAAGCTTCGCGAACAACCGCTTCCCTCTCAGCACAGATAACACAATCTTCAGATGCTCGACATGCTCTCATTCGCTCTTCGAATAAACCAAGATGTCGTCGATAAACACCACCACAAACTTATCCAAATAAGGATGGAAAATCCTATTCATGTACTCCATAAATACACCTGGTGCATTAGTCACACCAAATGGCATCACGGAATACTCATAGTGTCCATACCTCGTCCGAAAGGCCGTCTTCTGAATATCCTCAGCTTTCACGCGGATCTGATGATACCCAGATCTCAAATCAATCTTGCTGAACACGCTTGCACCAACCAACTGATCCATCAGATCATCAATCCTTGGAAGTGGATACTTATTCTTAATAGTCACCTTGTTCAACTGTCTGTAATCCACACAGAGCCTCATCGAACCCTCTTTCTTCTTAACCAACAACACCGGTGCACCCCACGGTGACACGCTCAGGCGAATAAACTTCTTTTCAAGCAAATCCTCAAGTTGACTCTTCAACTATTTTAACTCCGAGGCCGACATACGATATGGAGCCATCGATATCGGACTAGTTCCAGGAATCAAATCTATCGAAAACTCCACTTCTCGCTCCGGCGGTAAATCCTTTATCTCTTCAGGGAATACTTCCGGAAAATCCCTAACAATGGGCAAAGCATCAATCTCTTCACTTTCACTAGTCCTCAAAGTTGCCATAAGCATAAATACCTTAGCCCCATCTTGTACCGATTCCTTCACTTGTTTCCTCGTTATAAACAATTCCCTTTCAACATCCGAGTCGGGAAAAATAACCGTTTTGTCAAAACAGTTAATATACACACGATTGAATTTTAACCAATTCATTCCAAGAATGACATCCAGTTGATCTAAATGAAGACACACTAAATCAATCCCAAAATCTCTACCGAAAATACTCAACGGGCAATTCAAGCAAACATACGGTGTAGTTGCCGAACCCATAGCAGGAGTATCAATAACCATACCGCCACCAATCACAGACAACTCAAGATTTAACCTTCTAACACAATCCAAAGAAATAAAAGAATGCGTAGCTCCGGTATCAATTATAGCGATCAAAGGTGTACCATTAATGAAGCACGTACCTCGGATCAATCGATCGTCGCTAGCAGTCTCAGATCCAGATAGAGCGAACACTTTCCCGCTCCCTTGATTCTTCTTCGGCTTATCGCACTTGGTACTGATGTGCCCTCGCTCACCACAGTTATAGCAAGTAACACCCACACCGCTTCTACACTCTAGAGCCTTGTGGCCTGGCTTGCCACACTTAAAACACCTCAGTTCAACACTTTTGCACTCCGGAGCACGATGCCCCGCTTCACCACAAGTGTAACACCTAACCGGGGTAGAAACTCCCCCACTTGGCTTCTTGCCAAAACCAACCTTTTGTTTCCCCTTATCAGCAGGAGTTACGTAAGGTTTTCCTCTGAATTGTCCCTTTCCTTTCTTGTCACTTAGACTCTTGTAGTGGCTGGACCTAGCCCTACTGTCTTCGTCATAAATTCTGCTCTTGTTAACCAACTCAGAAAACCGCCTGATTTCCTGATATCCAATAGCTTGTCTAATCTCGGGTCTCAAACCGTTCACAAACTTGAGGCACTTAGACCTCTCAGCATTACCAGTATTATAGTGAGGACAAAATTTGATCAACTCTTCAAATTTCGCCGCATACTCAGCAATCGTCGAATTACCTTGCTTCAACTCAAGAAATTCGATCTCTTTCTTCCCCCGCACATCCTCTGGAAAATACTTCTCCAGAAAGGTTTCTCTAAACAAATCCCAAGTAATCACAATATCATCTTCCTCAAATCTTTGGCGAGTATTACCCCACCAATCTTCAGCTTCTTCTTCGAGCATATGAGTCCCAAACTGCACCTTCTGTGCATCCGAGCAATTCATAACTCGAAAAATCTTTTCCACAGCTTTCAACCAAATTTGTGCCTTGTCCGGTTCATGAGTTCCCTTGAAGACCGGAGGGTTATTCTTTTGGAATTTCCCCAAAGCACGGAATCCATCATCAGCATGATTCCTCACATTCACATTGGCCGGAGGATTTTGCCCAATTGCCCCCGCCAATCTCGTCAATGCCTCCGCAATCGCTTCGTCGTTCCTCCCTGCAACCATCTTACTAATTCCAACAACAGAACTACGTAAGAACAACCAATATTGATAATGCATCACACGCATATCAATAACACACAGGGAAAAACACTCTAACAACTTGGCCGGACGGACCGACCTGCTCTGATACCACTATTGTAACACCCCCTTCTATACCCCAAATAAATGCATACAAAACAATTAAGCACATACAAATTATTAGAGTAAAAATTTTAGGATAAAGTATAAAAGAAGAATGCCACAATTTCACCAATAAAACACTTTCACATTTTGCTCCATAAAATATGTAACATTTTCAAAATTAAGCGGAAGATTAAATCATTTAATCGTTTCCAAAATATTAATTCAAATGCACATAAGTCATCCAGATTAATACATCATATCAGTTAGATTACAAAACCACATCAGCTGATACATCGCAATGTATCACAAAAGAATGACTATACTAGTCTAACTACCCGGTGTTACATATCAGAGCAGCTGACTCAAAAGAACGAAGACTAACTTCACAAAGGACTCTAGCATCCTAATCTGCAATGCCTCATAGAGCATTATAAAACAATAGAAGGGTGAGAAATATAACCATAATAATCAAAGCATAAGATTATATATATATATATAGGTAATCATGTAACACATATTCACATTTCTCACCACACTTCATTCTCTTAGTCATATATATTTACCACACGTGTATATATATATACAAACATGGATATTCACAAAGCATTCCCACATTATGTATACACTTACAATTTCCACAGTCTCATCATTCACACATAAGCATCACTTCATGCATATGTCATATATCAATGTGACTCAACAACTCAATGCAACTCATGCAATGCGGTACCGACTCTCGTTATCTTTTTTTCGGTTTTTACATTAAACCGGGTCCACACTTCTAGACCGATAACCCGTTATCTTTTTTCGGTTTTTACATTAAACCGGGTCCACACTTCTAGACCGATAACCACAAAGGCCCGTCCTCTAAGCCTTCAAACCCACACTTCTAGGTTTGGGACAAGCCACTAGTTTCCACGAAACTAACAGACATTGCCTCTTGACTAAATGATGCATGTACAATCAATCACGACAAATGCACTTAAGACCGACATCTTAATCTCATGCATTTACATAATTCATCTCTTCAAGAATTACACAATGATTGCACATACAACATATATCACACAATCAAGGTATTCACATCACAATACCATTTATACAATTATAAGTCATGCACACATATCTACAATGTTCTCATGCATACTCATCACATAATTGTATACCCATTAAGCATTCGCAAGTTCATTAGACAATACACATACATTCATCATTGTATTCACATGTATTTCTATTTATCACGATTAACACGCATCGCACATCAACTAGGATTCACGCCCGTAGGCTACCCACAGCATACATCATCACAATATATCATATCTATATCATATCATAGAGGTATTAACCTATGTGAATCAATCAAACACTCACCACATGAGCAACACAGCAAAAGAAAAATGCTGTCACATTCGCCTTCATTCGCCTGACGAACCCTCGCAGCGAACCTTCGCCTGGCCTTCGCCTGGCGAACTCCCTCAGCGAACACTCGCTAGGCTTCGCCTGGCGAGACTTCCCAGCGAGCCCAAGTCAGTAGCTACTGACTTCATTCGCCTCCATTCGCCAGCACCTTCGTTGGGCGAACCTTCGCTATCCACCTTCGCTTGGCGAACTCGCCAGCGAAGTCCACTGGGGCTTAATCATAATTATTCGCCAACATTCGCTAGGCTTCGCCCGGCGAAGCTTCGCCTTCGCTCGCCTGGCGAGAGCCAGCGAACCTGCGCAGAACAGAACCCTATTCTGTTCCACCTCCACAATCCACCATCATCCAACTTCTCACACAACAAAATTAGTACAAACAACATCAACACATGTTACCCGACTATTCTACGGCATTATTGCTCAGTTTCAACCGATTAAATCATCAATCTACCGATTATTCCAACTTTTTCCCTAATTGGAAAGTGATGAAAACTCTACCAAGCCCCAACCCAACATACATAACATCATACAATGATCAAATAGAAACATTTCTCACCCTTACCTCGATTAATCGGAGCTTTGATGTTGGTTCTTGATGATTTCCACTTTTCCTCTTCTTCTCTTCTCTTTCTCTTCTTTCTTCTTCTTTCCTCTTTCTTTCCAAATGTTTTCTAACTTTCTTTTCTTTTCTTTCTCTCTTATATATTTCCTTCATTTTCCTTCCTCTCCAATTCCTTCTCAATTCTCTATTAATTCCAATTAATAAAATTAATTTCCCACATTAGTAAAAATCCCACTAAATCAATTAATTACTACAATTAATTATTTAATGAAATTTGGGCTGTTACATTAAATACAAAACCCACGGTCAATATATCGAGCTCGACATCAATGGTCGAACACTACTCTTGTTGCACACATAAACATATGTCCTCATATTTAACTAAGTATTGTTTCATCATCATATTCTCTTTGTCGAACTCAGTACGTCGAGAATTCCATGCTAACAAATTGCCCCACAAAAATACCACTTTCGACCATCTGAGAGACATATGGCACTTTTGAAACTTTCATTACTATTCAGAATGGTGCGCTGATGTTATCATCATCATAACCACTCTATCAAAACGTCTTTTCAAAATGTGCACCTAAAAGATTTTAATCATGGCTCTGTGTTCCCACGAAGAATGTGGGCTACATGTTAAATAACTTATTCCATTCGACCTCTGAATGAAAATATATGTGGCAACTAAAGAGTGCCAATCGTTTAATAGAGAGAAAAAGAGAAATGAAGAGTCTTTCTCATATAACTATAAATATCCCTTCTTTCACCATTTTTTACCTTTGCCCACTTAATTCCAACTTCCCATTTCTTAGAAGAAACCACATACTTTCTTCAAAACTTCATTTTCTCCAAACTCTACTTCACAAATTTTAAAGATTAACGTCTTCATCAAACCCAAAAAAAAAACGCTACCACTTGTTGCAGCCATCAAAGTTCCCATTCATGTTAGGAACTTTTCAGTCACTAGGGAGTTCAGTTTACATTACACATTCTGATAGTGCAGACACAAAATTTGGCCTATGTAGGCCTATGTTGAGGTCGTCCTTGGGTATCATAAGTCATGATGTGGTTTTTAATGAAGCAGAGATGACGTTCAAGAAAATTGATGACACTGGTCGAAATGAAAAGATCTCTAAAGAAGAGCAAGAACATGAAAAGTTTCATGTTGAGGTGGATCACTTAGGAAATGAAGTACACAATCATGATGAAAATATATATGTAGTTGTTGAAGAAGCACATGATGCTAAAGAAAATGAGGAAATTGTTGATGACTACCTGTTGGCAAGAGACAGGTTGAGAAGAGTTATCAAGTCACCTCAGAGGTTTGGTTATGCAAACCTCATAGCTTTTGCCTTAATTTCAGTAAGTGAGGTTCTCGATGAAGAACCTATAGATTACAAAGAAGCTAAGAGGAGTCAAAATAAGAAGGAATAGCTGAAACCCATGTATGATGAGATAAAAACTCTTCATAATAATCACACTTGGAAGCTGATTGAAAAACCTGCAGGGGCCATGTTAGTCCGTTGTAAATGAATTTTCAAAATAAAGGAAGGAATTGAAGGAGTTATGCTAAAGAGATTCAAGGCAAGATTTGTTGCAAGAGGCTTCACTCAAAGGGAAATGGTGGATTTTAATGATGTATTATATCCTGTTGCAAAGCACATATCATTAGAATTCTCCTTGTTATGGTGGCTAGGTTCGACTTAGAACTGGAGCAAATCGATGTCAAGACTGCTTTTTTATATGGTGATCTAGACAAAACAATTATGATGAAACAACCTAAAGGGTATGAAGAAAAAGTTAAGAAGGACTATGCGTGCAAGATGAATAGGTCACTATTGGGCTGAAACAATCTCTTAGGAAATGTAATAGGAGATTCAAAAAGTTCATGGCATGCATACGTTTCTATTAAGTGCGAATTTTTACTTAAATTGAACCGTATTTCATGGCATTTTTCAACTCATTTCTCATGTTTTAATGAATTTATTTCTTTTTCTTGTGTGATTCTTCAATTATATTGCAAATACCTTTGGATGTTTTGATGTGTGTGTTATTGTGCATGATATAGACATAAAACATCAATTATTAAGTCACAAAGGAGCAGACAAGGAAGCCAAAGAAATGAAGAAGAATCAGCAGGTTTGCTGTGCGAACACCACTGAGCAGCCAGCAAATGTTCGTTGTGCGAAGTTGCAACGAGGTCTAAGCAAAGAGGAAACCTTGGATGACAGTAGGGAAAGGACCCAAAGTTTGATGTGCAAAGCCAAATTGAAGAAGTTTGTTGTACGAAGAAGTGTTCGCATTGCAAACTCAGATATTTTCCAAGGGCGGTTTAATTATTCAAAGGCACTTCATGTGCCTAAAAAGGGTCTTCGATGTGCAAGAAAGTGTTCTCTAGGCGAATAAGATAGATTTTTGTTTTACTATATATGTATTTTTCTCACTTTTTAGAACATAACTTGTATTTTTTCAGAATAGAGCTTTATCTATCTTCATTTAAAACATATTCTAGAGAGAGAAACACAAACCCTAAGAGGGAGAAGCACAAATCGAAGCAACTCGAAGCTTGATCTTCGAGTAAGTGCTTCAATCTCTTGTTGGGGTTGGATGTAATGTATTGATACCTTATGCATTTCATTTGATCTATATTTTGTGAACTAGTTTTGATTCAATATTAATGTTATCTTTGATTTCTTATTTGTGGGTCTTGACAAAACCTTTTCAAATCTTAATCTTAGATATTCATCTATCAATGAGAAAACTTTTAACATAGTCTTGTAAGTTGATATTTACTTGTATCTTTGATTTTATTGTGTTGATTATTAAAATGAGTAGCATGAGTAGCAATCAATATGGTATTGTAAGGATGCGTGATAATAGAGATGAGAAACTATTTTCACTTACATTTGGAAAATTAGTTGAATGCATGTAAAAAGTGTTAAACGTATGTATGTATTCTGATCATGGCGTTTTATATGAATCAATCATGGATTTAATACGGATGTTATCTCTGTTTACCTATTTATCTTTAATTTGAACTGCTAAAGAAATATACTTTTCAGATCTGGATCTAGGATGAATATATGTTAGGTTCTAGACTCTAGACATAGATTTATACTTAACATTTGCATGAATATCAGTTCTTAATGCTCTGTGTTATTGAGTTGCGTGAGACATCACCAATGAGACAATACAGTTGTTCTCTCGATGTTGCGTTAGACATAACATAGGTGATATCTAAGGATATTAGACAAATGATTGATTTGTGTTTAACAGGTTAGAAGAATGCATGTGTTATCAATTGATGAGATCCAATCCCGACAAGGCTCCGTTTATATTTCAGTCTTTACTTTATATTTTTGTCTTTATATTTTCAGCCTTTATCTATTGTACCTTGACTCTTTCAACCATTTTGTAACCATAAGCTTAAAAATACAAAGACCGTTAAACGACGTTCTTTCCCTTGCACTGATCCTTTTGGAGAAGATATAAATCCCAGAGGGAATCCTTCCAAATCTAAATTTTTGCTTCTTGCCGTTTTACTGCACAATGAGAAATTTCGAACAGTTTCGCAATGAGCAATTTCGAGCATTGTGTTTATTTTAGGTTCTCACCTAAATATTCACTTGTCATCCTATTACTCTATGTGAATGATATCCTCATAGCAAGCAACCTTGTCAAAGAAATAATGAGGGTAAAGGCTGAATATAACTAGGAATTCAAAATGAAGGACATGGAGCTGCAACCAGGATTTTAGGTATTGACGTTAATAGAGATATAAAGAAGTTAAAGTTATGTTTATCTCTAGAGTTATATCTAAGGAGGATTCTTAATAGCTTTGGTATGTTGAACTCAAAGCTTGTTGAAACGCCAACAACTCAACAATTCAAGCTGAGTATAACTGAAAGTCCTAGTACTGAAGTCGAAAAAGCCTATATAAATATAATACCATATGTTAATATAGTAGGTTCTTTGATGTGTGTTATGGTATGTACCAGGCCGGACATATCATATGTAATGAGCCTTGTAAGCAGGTACATGGTCAACCATGGAAAGACGCACTAACAAGCCTTGAACTGGATCCTAAGATCATAAAATAATCTTTGTGCAGGGTCCTAGTTTATGGTCGAGCCAAAGGCGATGATAACAAAATTGAAGTCGAAGGATTTGTTGACTTTGACTATGCAGGATGTATGGATACTAGAAAATCTCTTTCTGGATATGTTTTCAGTATGTTTGGTACAAAAGTTAGTTAGAAAATGACACTTCATAATGTTGTAGCCTTATTAACCACTGAAGCTAAATATATTGCCCTCACTTAAGTTGTAAAAGAAGTATTGTGGCTTGAAGGGTTTGCTAAGGAACTGAAACTTAAAGACCAGCCAATCACTGTTAAATGTGATAGTCAAAGTGCCATACATCAATCGAAGAATTCAGTCTATCATGAGAGAACCAATCACATTATGTTAAATTATATTTCATCAGGGAGAAAATCAAAAGGGGAAGAGTTAAAGTGATGAAGGTTTCGAGTAATCACAATGTTGCTGATATGATCACCAAGTCATTGCCAAGCAGCAAGTCCTTCCATTATATGCAGTTGATAAAACTGCACGATGATAACTGGTTTGTTCCCTTGATGTTTTGGAGTTTGTTCTAATACTACTACAAAAAACACATATAACAACAGTTGCAAAAGACCTATCATAACGGTTGAACAATCGTTGTTAGGTAGGGTGTGGTTGTAAGTGGGTTATTTATAATCATGGTCTATTGTTCGTGGTAGTAAACTAGATAGCACGCTATATACAACCATAGTTATATTAAACAACCGTTATTGTATGTCTTTTAATAAATAAAAAATACAGCACTAGAATAAGAACAACAACAAAAACAACAATAAAAACAACAACAAGAACAACAACAAGAACAATAAAAAACAAGAAGAAGAACAACAACAATAACAATAACAACAACAACAACGAGAAGAACAAGAAAAAGAAGAAGAAGAAGAAGAAGAAGAAGAAGAAGAAGATGAAGAAGAAGAAGAAGAACAATAACAACAACAACAAAACAACAACAAGAACAACAATAATAACAACAAGAACAACAATAACAAAGAAAGAACAACAAGAACAAAAACAACTAACATTGCTAACTTGAATCCATACTTTCCTTGTCTCATTCAAGTTGGAGAAGAGATGATGGAGTTCTAAAATTTGTTAATGAAAGAAATGATGTTGTTGAGTATTGTTTATGGAAGAAATGATATTTTCGAGCTTGATTTAATGGAGAAATAAAGTGTCATAAATGAAAGGTGAAGTTTAGAGGTAGAAGATGAAGTTCATCTAAGTTGGAAGTTCGTCTAAGTTTTAGGTTTCACACGGATCACTAATGGTAGGTTCTTAAGCGTTGATACTCACTAAATGGACGACACAAATTTGTTTAAGAAAAGTGAAGAAACTTAATAAACACGTTTATATTTCCCCATGACCTTGAGAGACTTCTAAACATGTTACATACAACAACGGTTGTATTAAACAACCGTTGTTGTATGTCTTTTAATAAAATATGAAAAATGCAGCAGTAGAACAACAACAACAATAAGATTCGAACTCATGGTCATGCGCTACATACAACAACACTTGTATTAAACAACTGTTGTTGTATGTATTTTAATAAAATATAAAAAATGCAGCAGTAGAACGACAACGACTACAAGATTCGAACTCATGACCATGTGTCACGTTTTACCACGGTTCAAACTTCCAACCGTGGTGAAAAATGGCTTAAAAATGAAAATAAAAAGAAAGCGCCTCATTGAATAGATTCTACCACGGTGGATCCTTTAGACGTGGTAACATGGGTGTTGTTGTATATCATTTTTATAGTAGTTCAAGGTGGATATTTGTAGTATCGGATCGAACTCCAATTTCGACAATGGTAGCTTCAAGATTAGACAGGGTGGATGTGAATTTTTTAGTCGAAGTTTGTTCAAACATGCAGTAGTCAAAGATAGCTTATTTATGTTATTTAATAATTATGTATGTCATGAATACATGTTATTTCATTCATAACTAACATATTCTAGTAGACAATAAATAGATTGCTCTCTCACTTATTAGAAGAGAGGTTAGTTGTTATTTTTCTCTTGTAATCATTTAACGCTCAATGAGAAAGTGAATGCAATAACCATTATAACAAACTCTATTTTCTCTCTCTTCTTATCTCTCTTCCATCTCTTCTTGAATTAAATAGTTTCTTGTTTGATCAATAAACTCTCTCTTTCTCACAGTTTTACTTTGTTCTTGTAAGATATTGGATCGAACTCTAGTTTAGCATGTCGTCGAAGTCTGCTCACATACTGTTGTCGAAGATCTACATGCTATAGTCGAAATATATTCTAGTATGTAGTTGTCGAATCAGGCCTTATGTTGAGGATCCAATTATTTAAGTTAGCTTGTACCTTAAATTAGCTTGTAATGGGTAATTGTTAAAAATCCCATTAGTTTAGTATGCCAGGTTTTATAATAAATAACACACTAGTTTCTTATCTTAGGCGTGGAAAATACTAATTAGGGTGAGAGGGTTATTTGTTATTCTTGAGTACTTGTAATCTGATTCAAAAAGAAAGTAAAGAATAACAACTATAACCAATCCTTGTTGTTCTTTTTGTTTTTCCATTAACCCTAACCCTTGTGTGTTTCTTGCCTATAAAGAAAACGTTTATACTTTGTTTCAAGACATCATTTTCACAAAAAATGGTGCGGTGAGCATGGAGAAAGATGCATTCAACAAAGTATGAGATTGAAAAGTTCACCGGAGTGAACGACTTTGATTTGTTGCGCTAGAAGATGAAAGCCCTACTGGCTCATAAGGGTTGTTTGGAAGCGTTGAAGGGAGATGCAGCCATGGTTGCTGTGTTAATGGAAAAAGAAAAGACGACCATGATAAAGAAAACCCATAATGCAAAATTGTTGAGCCTTGGTGATAAGGTTCTTCAACAGGTATCAAAGGAGACTACGGCATCGGGGTTATGGTTGAAATTTGAAAGTTTGTACATGACCAAATCTCTGGTGAATCAACTCTGCATGAAGCAAGCTTTATATTCATTCAAGATGAGTGAAGACAAGGTGTTGGCTGAGCAGTTGGATATATTCAACAAGTTGATTCTTAATCCTGAAAATATTGATGTGAAGATCGATGATGAAGATCAAGCCCTGTTGCTGTTGTGCGCTTTGCCCAAATCACCTGCGCACTTCAAAGAAACTCTCTTGTATGGAAATGAGTCCTTGAGCTTTGCAGAAGTTCAATCAGCCTTGTACTCTAAGGACCTGAACAAACAAAAGAAGCATAAACCTTCAACGTTTGGCCGTTAGGGGAAAATTCTTGCGAAAGGATGGTAAGTTTGACAAGAAAAAAGGTAAGAGTTAGCAGAAGTATTAGAGTGGCGAGACATATGGTATTTGATGCTATCACTGTAAGAAGGAGGTTCACACAAGAAAGGTGTGCCATGTGTGCCTGAAAGATCATGGAAGTAAGGATAATGGAAACACAACCATTTTTCAAGATGACTTCGACTCATCTAATGCCCTTGTGGTTTCAAGCAACGACTCAAGAAAATAGTGGATTAAGGATTCAGATTGTACTTGGCACATGACTCCAAACAGAGAATTGTTCGAGGAGCTATGTGATCAAGATGGTGGATCAGTGCTGCTGAGAAACAACAAAGCTTGCAAAATTGCAGGTATTAGATATGTGAGATTTAAGCTCCCTGATGAGTCAATAAGGCTATTGACTAAAGTGAGGTATGTACATGATTTGAAGAGAAATTTAATTTCTCTTGGTGAATTCGACAAGAAGGGATATGTTTTTCAAGGAGAGAAAAGTATCCTAAGAGTCATGAAGGGGTCGAAAGAAGTCTTCAGAGGCGTGAGGAAACAAGGCTTGTATACCATTGAGGTTGAACTTGTAATTGGTTTGGCGAATTTTGCATCCATAAAACCTTTGTCGAAGACAGAAATTTGGCACATGAGATTGGGCCATCCCAGTGAAAGGGTCTGATCGAATTGGAGAAACAAAATCTGCTTGGTGGAGACAAAGTCGAAAAGCTGAAATTTTTGAACCCTGTGTACTTGGAAAAACTTGTAGAGTGAAGTTCAACAAAGGCAAACAAAGAACACATTGATCCCTTGATTACATCCATGTTGATCTTTGGGGGCCCTGCAAGGTGTCCATCACATTTAGGAGCAAGGTATTTATTATCCATAGTTGATGATTATTCTAGAAATTTATGGGTATTCATCCATAAGACTAAGGATGAAATTTTTGAGAATTTCAAAGGTTGGAAGACTCTGGTCGAAAATCAGACTGGCAGAAAGGTCAAGAGGTTGAGAGCCGACAATGACCTTGAATTTTGCAATGAGGCGTTCGACAGCTTTTGTGTTGCCTTATGTATTGCAAGGCACAAAACCACTGCAGGTACTCCATAATAAAATGGTTTAGCAGAAAGGTTTAATCAAACTAATTTGGAAAGAGTTAGATGCATGTTAACTAGTGCTGGGTTAAAGAAGGTGTTTTGGGCTGAGGCTGTTTTGACAGCAACATATCTGATAAATAGATGTCCTTTGACTATGTTAGATATGAAGACACCTGAAGAAGTCTAGTCGAGACATCCACCTAGCCTCGATAGACTTAGAGTATTTGGCTACGTGGCCTATGCTCACATTAGGCAAGACAAGGTCGAAACTAGAGCTCTGAAATGCATATTCATGGGACTCTGAAGGAGTCAAAGCTTATAAGCTATGGTGCCTAGAGCCAGGTTACATGAGGTGTATCACCAGTCGAGATGTAGTTTTCAATGAAGCTGGGATGACCTTCAAGAAAATTGATGATGCTACCGAAGAGCTGGAACATGGAGAGGTTCCTATTTAGGTGGAACATGTTGATGTTGAATTGCGTATCTCAAATGAAGTCGAAGAAGAAGCAGACGATGCTTTCGAAGATGAGGATACTGATAATGATTGTCTACTAGTAAGAGACAGGATGGGGAGAGTCATCAAGCCACCTCAGAGACTTGGGTATGCAGATCTTATAGCTTATGCCTTAACTTCTGCAAGTGAGATTCTAGACGAAGAACCTAGAGACTATAAGGAAGTTATGAGGATTCGAAATAAGACTGAATGGATGAAGGCCATGGATGATGAGATGAAATATTTTCATGACAAGAAACTTGATGGAGCCAGGTTAGTCAGTTGTAAATGGATTTTCAGAGTAAAGGAAGGATTCGAAGGAGTGGCGTCAAAGAGATACAAGGAAAGATTGGTTGCTAGGGGTTTCACTCAAAAAGAAGGTGTCGACTTCAATAATATACTCTCTCATGTTGTGAAGCACAGGTCCATTTGAATGTTACTTTCCACGGTGGCACAGTTCGACCTTAAACTGGAATAAATGGATGTGAAGACTGCGTTCTTGTATGGTGATCTAGATGAAACAATCTTGATGAGGCAACCTGAAGGGTTTGTCAAAAGGAGGAAGAGGAATTATGTGTGCAAGCTAAAGAGATCTTTATATGGACTGAAACAATCTCCTTAATAGTGGAATAGGAGATTTGACAAGTTCATGGCACACATAAGTTTCATTAGAAGCCAGTTCGAGCACTATGTTTACTTCAGATTTTGACTTGGTAATTCATTTGTAATTTGGTTGCTTTATGTGGATGATATTCTAATAGCAAGCAACAATGTCGAAGATGTAATGAGGGTGAAGGATGAACTCAATATGGAGTTCAACATGAAGGATATGGGAGCTACATCCAAAATTCTTGGGATTGACATCCGAAGAGATAGAAAGCTATTGAAATTATGCTTATCTCAAGAGGCATACCTATAGAAGATTCTCGAAAAGTTTGATATGTCGAATTTAAAGCCTGATGTGACTCCGACAAATCCTTAATTCAAGCTGAGTATAGATCAGTGTCTCAGTACTGTCGAAAGAGCTTATATGAATAGCATTTTATATGCTAATATAGTAGGTTTTTTAATGTATGTTATGGTATGTACTAGACTCGACATAGAATATTGATTGGGAAAATAGAAAGTGTACTATTTCGCCAATGGAGTAATAAGGGAAATTTCCCCGAATATCGATCTCGAGGACTGCATAGGAAACACAAGCTATAAAATGATTCAATTGAACAAAAGCACTTGGGGTTTTGAAATTGTTTTGTTGAATTGCAAATAAAGGAGAGAAATTTGACTAAGTAGTTTTAAAATATATGAGTAACATTCTAAGGAAAGTGTATGATCTGACTTAGTAACAACCCTGAATTAACACTGCAACAACTTATTGTAACTAACTAATTACCGATTCTTTAGACTGTTTACTCATAAGTCCTTAGTGAGAAAACTTTTAATCTTCTATCCTAATTCCCATGTCCATAGATAATTATAAATGAGATTAAGCAATAAACTATCAAGAATTACTCCGGTTCCTATATCTATTATAGGATGATCAAAAGCAAAGCCTTAACAACGACAGTCCAACCTAATCATTAATCGTAAATCAAACCCTGTTGGTCCGACAGGGCAAGCATTAAGAACAACTAGAGATCAAATCAGTTATTAAACAAAGGAAATGTCATTGCAATACTAATATCAGAGTCATTACATATTCAAATTAGGGACACCCCCTAGCATTGGGGGGTTTAGCTACTCATAATATTCGAAGAAAATACAAAAGAAAAACTAGACATTACAAGAGAATAGGATTCTTTGATCTTCAATGGCTTCCGCTCATGAAAACCTTCAGTTTTCCGATCATCTTGATCTCTCCAATCTTGATAGTGCAATTCTTCTCTGGCCAAAAAGTCCTTTTTTCCTTCTCAAAATCTATCTTAAATACTCCCAGGTCCAACACAGTAATAAAAAAACACCCAAAATACCCATAGGGATCACAAAGACCCAAAAAAAATCAAAAAATTGGAAGATGAAGCGCATCAGCCAACACAGGCCGTGTCAGCTGACACGGGCGACTGTGTTGGCTCCCTGGATATCTACTAAAAAGAATTGCCTGCTCCAGACATGCTGACATAGGCCGTGTCAGGTGAGACGGACACCCATGTCAGCCCCCTGTCTAATACATAATCTTCACTCTCTTGGTACCATCCTGACACGGGTCATGTCAGACCCTTATCTCACTTCTAAAACTCGTTCGAATTCCTGCTGTTTTTCTTGGTTTTTGCTCCGATTCTTCTTGATTGCGTACCTAAACCTAAAAACAATGAAAATATCAAACCAACGCATAAAATGCGATAAAAGTACATAAAATGCAACTAAACATATAAGATAATTAACTAAAACTCATGGTAAAATAACGTATAGAAATCACTGATCACATATGCAGTAAGTCTTGTAAGCAGGTACATGAAAAATTCTGGAAATGCTCACTAGCAAGCATTGAAGTGGATTATAAGGTACATAAATGGGTCTTTGAATAGAGTCTTAATTTATGGTGGAGCCTTGGGTGAAGATAGTAAAGCAACAATCGAAGGATATGTCGACTCTGATTATGCACGTTGTATGGATTCTAGAAAATCTATTTCTGGATATGTGCTCACTATGTTTGGCACATTAATCAGTTGGAAAGCAACACTTCAGAAGGTTGTTGCCTTATCAACCACTGAAGCAAAATATATTTGTCCTCACTGAAGTTGTGAAAGAAGCATTGTGGCTTGAAGGTTTTTTCAAGGAGTTGAAACTTCAAGGTCGAAGTATCACTGTTAAATGTGATAGTTAAAGTGCAATACACCTGTCAAATAATTCATCTCATCATGAGCAAACCAAACACATTGATGTGAGGCTGCATTTCGTTAGAGGAGTAATTGGAGTGTGGTGAAGTCAAAGTGCTGAAGGTTTCGACAGATCACAATGTTGTTAATATGATCACCAAGATGTTGCCCAGTTGCAAGTTTTTCCTCTGTATGCAGTTGATAAAGCTGCATGAAGAAAACTAGTTTGTTTCTTGATGTTATAGAGTTAGATCCAAGGTGCAGATTTGTGAGATATTGGATCGAACTCTAGTATGTCGTCGAAGTCTGCTCACATGCTGTTGTCGAAGACCTACATGTTGTAGCAGAAATTTGTTTTAGTATCTAGTTGTCGAATTAGGCCTTGTGTTAAGAATCCAATTGTTTAAGTTAGCTTGTACCCAAAGTTAGTTTGTAATGGATAATTGTTAAAAACACCATTAGTTTAGTATGCTAGGTTTTATTATAAATTGCATACTAATCTCTCATCTTAGGCGTGGAAAATCCTAATTAGGGTGACAAAGTTACTTGTTATTCTTGAGTACTTGTAATATGATTCAAAGAGAAAGTAAAGAATAACAGTTATAATCAATCCTTATTGTTCTTCTTGTTTTTTCCGTTAACCCTAACTCTTGTATGTTTCTTACCTATAAAGAAACCGTTTATAGGTAAGAATAACAACAGTACTTTATTTTAAGACATCGTTTTTCACAACAGTTCTTGACATCAACTATCACAACAAAATTCGACCTGACAATGTCATGTCATTAAAATTGACGACTCTTTTGAGTGAGAAAAAAAGAAAGCGATAATTTATATTTGTTTAAATTAGTCTCAAATGACAGAAACCAAATTTAGTTTTAACTCAACATAAAATATATATGATTGTCAAATTCCTTAATTTAATTTAAAATTTCACTTTACTCTCTTACTTAAAATAAATGTTATTTTTTAATCCTTAAAAAATTATTATATTAGACAACTTAATACTTTATATTAACTTTTGTCCAAAAACATTAATTTGTGCGTATGTCATGATCTAATTGATAAAATTGGACAGAATAAGACACCAAACCTCATTTACCAAAAAAAATTAAAAAAATAGTCATTTTCTTCAATTTGGTATTCACTTTCATCTCTTCTTCACAACTCTACTAACATTTAAGGTTTAATAAGCTTTTTAAATAAGAAGTGGCACATTTGTTGGAAATCTAAGAACTTTGTAGAATCTAAAGTCTAAATATAAACTTTCTTAAGGCACATTATCAAATCCAAAAGCAAATGATATGATATCACTTTTACAACTTCTGTATATGATAATTTATATATAAAAAATTATAATTAATATCTTATGTTTTTTCAAATATTTGTGTAAAATATATTTAAAATACACTTTACTAAGAAAAAATATTTCATATTTTCTATTTATTGATGATAAAATAATCATTCCATGTAAAACGATTTATGACCAAAAAATTAATTACTATAAATTGGTGACAGTTATAGATTGATGTAGAGGTGGATATTATTGCTCCCCAACCCCCAACAATAATGAAGTGTTTACTATTTTTGGGGGTGAACTAGTTACATTATTAAGAAGGTGAATGATCGCAACCTCTCACCGATGGTTATAAATGGACCGACCCAGCCGGAGAGATAGTTTGCTCGTGAGGGAAATAAAACCAACCGTTTCTTTCTTTAATCTTGGTTTTGTTTTTTTTAGAGAGACATCACTTAAGTTCATTTAATTGAGAGACATCACTTTAAGTCGATTGTTAAATACTAGTATATGTTAGTGATGATTCTTCGGTATAAAATTGTGTTTGGTTACTCGATTATTCTATCATCTTTTAGGTTTATACCACTATAAGTGTCGCAGCGTAAAAAAAATTCGAGCGCGTCACACGCTCGAAAATACAATAGAGTTGTCATCAAATTTTATTTATTTTAAAGAAAATGAAAAATATCGATAAAACCTTCATGAAAGAGAAATGGGTAAGGGATTCAGTTATGCGATGAACATGTATTAGCATTTCTCACATCCGTTATATTGAACAGGAACCGTTTTGATTGTTCTTTGCGTGGATGGGTATTGTTATCTAAAGGTCACTTGCGATTGGTTTTAATTAGGGGAAAAATAGTTCTTTAATTAATGTGCTCGCTAAGAATACAAACCCTCGTGCCTATGTATTCTCATATTGAAATGAGAAAATCAGAGCTCTGTAGTTCATGGGATAGAAAATAAGTATTTATTGGTTGTTTTTATAGAACAGTTATAATCGTATCCTAGAAGTGTGTTAACGTTAGCTAATTTTGATCCTCGTTCGGATGCTCTAAGCTTTTAGTCTGTCTGCTAAGGAACGAATTATAACAATTCTTTTATGAAAAGAAGGAAATTTGAAAATGTTTATGATTGAATTGAATTGAAAATGTTTGTGAATGAATTGAAAAATATTTGTGAAATGGTGAAGGTGTTGTTTGAACCATAAGTGTACTGCTTGAGCTCATAGCGTGGTGTCTGAACTAGGAGTGTCGCATTTAACTAATAAATGGTGATTAGCCAATGCAGAGTTGTAGTGTTTTGTCTATATTTAGGGATCAAGACCTACAAGAAAAATGATCTGCCTAAGCTTGAGTCTCACAAGGCAAATATGAATGAAGACGGGTTTGTCTAAACACTAAGTATGACAAGGAAAACATGCAAGGGGATGAGAGGTTTGCCTAAGCCTGAGTATCACAAGGCAAACATGCATGAAGGGGCTTCCCTAAGCCCAGGTCTCACAAGGCAAGAATGCATGAAATGGTTTGTCTAAGCCTGAGTCTAACAAGATAGACATGCATGAAAAAGGGTTTACCTAAGCCGAAGTCTCACAAGGTAAACATAAAAAGAAATTGTGGATCTTCTTAAGCCTGAGTCACAAGGCAGACATGCATGAGAATGAGGGGTTCAACTAAGCCTGAGTCTCACAAGGCAAACATGCATGAAGGAGCTTGCTTAAGCCTGAGTCTCACAAGGCAAACATGCATGAGAAAATGCTTTAACCATGAGAAGATGATTAACCCAAAGAGAGGGGTATGGTTCAAAGAGGGGTGCTTAACCAAGAGAAGGTGATTAACCCATGAAGAGGGGATTAACCTCAAGAGTTGTATGAGTATCCAATGAGTATTGTGTTTGGTCCAAAGAAAAAGGTATTGTTGATGTTGATTGTTGAAGTGTGGTATGAGGATTGGAAGTTGAAAATTATTTTGATTTGAATTGCACTAAAGTCTATAAAAGGAGGCAAATACTTTGAATAATTAGGGCCTACGTTCAATATTTAAAGATATCCAGAACCATGGTACGAATGCTCCTTCTCATTCCTCTCTGTTTCTTAAGACTCGTAGCGCACAATTCAAATCATAATTAGCAGGTGCTTTGAAGTTAAAAAGAGTTTGTGTTTTGAAAATGATGAGGCAAAGTGTGCTTGAATGGATGAATCTCAGCATTACCAAGTCTTGATGTCCTTCTATCTCCAGGGCCTTGAATGTGAAAAAGACTAGATTTGACACAGTGGATCAAGTGTACAGGTCTACTTCAATCAAGTGATCAAGAGATTTATGATCACTTGAATGAATGAGAATCCTAAAAGGGGCATGCAATTATATATGAAATTCCTACAAAAGTCTAAATCACAAAATGTAATTAATTGATCAAAAATAAATTTGATCAATTAATCAAACAAGATGAACATGACAAGAACCATTCATTAAACATATGAAATTATGAAGAAAACTAAAGACGTTAGAAATTGGATTTAACCATGTTAAAACCCTAATTTCTAATGTTACCATTAAATGAAATTAAAAGAATCTAACAATTAAATTTAATTATCCTAACCTAATTAAAATTTAACCTAAAGAATATGTTATTTTTAAAATATATTTGATATGTATTTTTAATGTGTCTTTAATGTGCTACAAGAAAAAACTAAAAGAGAAAAACAAACAATAATTAATAAATAATTCACTCTGCATGGGGGGGTGTGAAGTTGGAAAATAAAGTCTACTCTTGAACAGTTCGTTGGGCCAAGGGCCCAGAGGCCCAAGCTGGTTCTTTATTGAATTCAGAAGGAGAGGGTGTGTTAGGAAAAAGAGTTCCAGGTAGTAAACCCCTATGGGCTTAATGATTTATGGCCCAATATTTTCAGGGACAAAGGGATTGAGTGAAGTCCAGACTCACTCATTTCTCTCTTTACTCCAACATACACCTTTCTTCTCTCATATATCTCTTCTCTCGCCGGAAATCTCTCTACCGCGCCAGAGGTGGTAGAGCCACCTAAATTAGCCCAAAACCACCACCATTAGAATTTTTTATCCTCATATCTCTGTTTATCACACTTAATTCATTTAAACCTCACTAAATCCTCTCATCCACAAAAAGATCTCCAAGAACCCTAATTCTTTGATCCAAAATTAAATGGCCAATTCTCACTAATCTGAACCCAAACCTTAGGGCTTTGATACCCTACCCTCAATTCTATAACCTGGTAACATAATAGATGCAAAATAAGGAAGAAGGTGAGAGCATGATCATACCTATAGAGCATAGATATGCCTTGGGAAAAGTTGAAGGTTGAAGAAGATGATGCAGAGAAAATACCATAGGTAAATGCTTCACTCCTTAGCCTTTTTAGTGGTTAATTCTTATTCTTCTTCTTTGAGTAGTCTATAGGAATTGCTATATAATGTTGTTGCTGAGTGTTAGAGTAGAGGGAGATGAGGTTAAGCTATATTGAAGCAAAACTTCAAGGTGAAGTATTGCTCAACAATGAAGGACTTGAGCTCTGAGTGTGATGGTGAGGTTGTGAGAAGAGATAAGGGAGAGAATTTACAGAGTGGTGAATTATGATTTTTGTTTCTTGAGATTACAGAAGGAGAGTTTAAATAGAAGGGAAAATGCCAACTGAATTAGGTAGCCGTTAGGGCAAGGTTGGTTAGAGTTAGGTTAGGTTTTAAAGTTAGTTGCTTTCATGAGCAAATTAGTTAGGGTGAATAAAAGTTTTAGTGTGACAATTAGTAACTTGAGATTTTGACAGTTAGTAGTGTAGGTTTGTTATGTTGAACTGTTAGTGAGTTTTTGAACTGTTTAGTTTAGTTAGTTAATTGTTAGTATAAGAGTATATAATTCTCACGTATGAATTATGTTTTACAGAGATTTACATCAGTATATAAACCTATAATACATAATGATAATTTAATAGAAATAGCTAGAATAATGCCTAAACTATAGGCGACTGTTTGTTAACTACTTGACATAATCAAATGCTAATCTCTGCTGATGGATTGTCTCAACATCTGGTTGAGTATCAGATCTTTGAAGTTGACCAAATAAAACAAGGACCAGATGCTTTGAGCAATAAAAGGGATCCCTCTTCAGAAGATAAACTTGGATCATCCACCTGATGAACCAACAGAATTTTGATAGTGTTGAACATTATGGATAATCAATTAAATACTTGTGCATTCCACAAATAGAGATTGATCTTAAATCCATACAACTTGTCGAGAGAGCCAGATGTTTACACTTCAGCACTACCAAGAGTATTCTTTAGTATAACTATCTTTAATGTTGAAACAACAAGGCTGCCACCCTTGACTCAACCTCTCTATGACTTCCTCTGCTGATAGAATCTTGGGAAGTCATGAGTGGTGAAAATAAATCACCTCCCACACAACAGAACAACCCAAGCACACAAGCAACAGCTCAGCAAAACAGTATCCAGCAACCTGCCACAACCTGTATATAAGACAATCTTCTCCCAAGGCAACCAGAGTTCTTTCCTCAGAAAAATATGCAGTGGAACCACCAAAAGAACATCTTTAACATGCCCTAAATAAGATGTCAGAACATTCAACAGATCATTGGAGCTCCTATATCAAAGGGCACAACAACAGATACATAGACTCCTTCACTAACTCCTCATTTGGCAAACTCAGCAATTCAGCTACATCTTCTCCTTGTTTAAACAACCAGAAAGTATCTCCCAATATCTCATCCAGAACAGACAGGATGCCTGCTCTGATACCAATTGAAATTCTGGTATGCATATCTCATATGTCCCAAGAACATTGATCTCTGCTCAACAAGGACGAGGACATACCATGACCAATTTAAATTGTACTAATGTCATGACGTCTGTTGTAACATCAGCAGACAGACTATTTATCTGAACATTTAAATTGTGTAGAATTGTAAATGCTGAAAGATAAATAACACAATGAATTATTTACCTAGTTCGGTGTAACCTCACCTACATCTGGGGGCTACCAAGCCAGGAAAGAAATCCACTATTAGCAGAATCAATTCAAAGCTAAACTCCCCCGTTTGCAACTCCTCACTTAATCTCTATCCAATGTAATTTCTTCCTAGAGACCACTAGACAAGAGTATACCCACTCACTCCCCCTCAATCACCGTAGCGATAATCAATTCAATACAAAAGACAGACTTTAGAAGACACTCTTCAAAGTCACAATACTTGATTATGCTTAACAGCTTCAATCAAAGACAATGAACACAACAATTCATACACACTAAACCAATTCAATTATCCATCAGACAATTGTTGGCACATAAGTATCTTAAGACACACGTGAAGAACCAAACTTCTTCACTCACACAACACACGTGAAGAGCACAACTCTTCACTCACAAAACAAACGTGAAGAGCAACACTCTTCACTCACAAATATGTCTACCACAATGTATCAAAAGATACAAAGGGTGACTTACACACACAAGGGACTCTCAAACCCTAGACCTTTATTTTACACTCAAGTTGTTCTTGATGTAAGTGCTTAATTTCCCTTGCTTCTGCACCTCCTTAAATAGCAATGCAGACTGGGCTTAGGCTGGTCACAAGTAACAAACATTAGGTTTAACAAAGTAAAACTACTTTGCATAATTCAAGGTGCTTTCAAATAGGTCATGATAAGCTCAGCACTGCCTAGAATCTCGTCTGAGATGACTAAGGAACCCTAACAGGTTTCCTGAAATCTAGCCTGAGATATATCAGGTATCATAACAGAAAAACAAACCCTGCACGCCTGATGTCATACGATCAATGTCAAAATATTCAGTCATGATATTCTGCTTCACTTACTCTTAGCTGACCAGACTCCCCCTGCTGAACACTCCTGCAGAATCTTCTTCACAATAGTAGAAACAAGCATATTATAGTTTCCTAAAAAGTCTCAAAGTTCCTTTTTATGAACACCAATTAAATCTGCACTTTGTTCCTAATGAATCACTTTGGCCTGCACATACTGATGAGGTGTATCCAAAGCACTTCTGTCAAGTGATAAAACAGCAGCACCTGTTGTACTAGACAGCGATGTCATGACATTCAATATGACATCCACGACAGCAATTCTGTCATCAGCTCCTGCTGTACCAGACAGCGATGTCATGACATTGGTAATGACATCCTGTTTAAAACACATGACAACAGTTCTATTACCACAACTCCTGCTGTATCAGACAGCAATGTCATGACATTGGTCATGACATTGTGATTAAAAACACATGTGACAACAGTTCTATCATGACAGCAGATGGATGTCACGACATTCAGCATGAGATTCACATTAAAACATTCCACAGTAGTTCTGTCACCACAGCAGATGGAGATGTTATAACATCCTGCTTAACATCAGTGCAGGATCATGTTTTACCAAAATTTAGCCAATCATAGAACCATGGACAATTCTATATCATAGAATCATGGAACTAACAAGTCCTTTTACCAGCAACACATTGTCTAGGTTAGGAACTCCAGGACATTCCAGTTTTCCAACATGTTTGATTTCCCCATTAGCTCCATCACCAAAGGTCACATAACTAGTGGAATGAGGTTTGATGTCCACCAATAAGTTCTTTATTCCAGTCATATGTTTGGAACAGCCACTATTAAAATACCAGTCTTCTTTAGCTTATGCCCTTAGAGAGGTATGAGCTATTAGAGCAACCTCCTTGGCAACCCATTGTTATTTCTTGAAAGGAGCATCCTATTTGGGTTTGACTTGATGAGTGTGGCTGGGAAGTCCATGCAACCTGAAGCAAAAAGGATTTATGTGTCCAAATCTTCCACAGTAGTGACACCTCCACCTTTAAAACTTTCTCTTGGTTTGGTTCATGATTTTGTTCCCCTGATGTTGAGACATTGGTCGTGACATCTGATTTGACCTATGATTTTCAGGCTTTGTCCTCTTGAACCCCAAGATGGGCCCTTGTTCACCAACAAATCCTAGTCCAGACATGTCTCCTGCTTTCTGACCACTTTGTAGAATTTCTTCTAGAGTCTCAGTCCCCTTGTTTAACATCCTGATTAATTTTGACATCTGATCAAGTTTAGAATTCAACAAACTGACCTCACTGTTGAGTGAGTCTATTGTTGTAAGATGCTCCTTCTTCTCAGCCTCCAACTCCTTTATGATTTTCTTTTGCTTCTCCCCTTGTTGGCACACTTCTGCACTTCTGATACACAGCTGTTTATATGAAGCTGCAAGCTCATCAAAAGTTAGCTCATCTTTACTAGAATCATCATCAGATACACATACACTAGTTAGTGCAGTGACATGTTTTGCGGATTCTTCTTCTGATCCACTCTCAGAATCTCCATCTGACCAAGTGACATTTAGACATTTCTTTTGCTTCTTGAGGTAAGTGGGGCATTGAGCTCTAATGTGACCATATCCTTCACATTCATGGCACTGAATTCCTTTACCCTGGTTAGCCTTCTCTTCATATTTACCTCTTCTGCTGATGTCAGAGGGAATGTTCTTGACATTAGTTCTAGTCTTTTGATCTATTCTTTTGATCAGTTTGTTAAATTGTCTTCCAAGCATAGCTATAGCTTCTGATAGATTCTCCTCACTTCCACCATTGTCTTCATCTGAGTCCTCAACAGTATTTGATACAAAAGCTATGCTTTTTTTTCTTCTTCTTAGTATGATCACACATTCCCATCTCAAAGTTTTGGAGAGAACCAATGAGTTCATCCACCTTCATGTTGCTTATATCTTGAGCCTCTTCAATAGCAGTAACCTTCATGGCAAATCTCTTGGGCAATGACCTGAGTATCTTACTTACAAGCTCTTCTTTAGACATTTTTTCTCCTAAAGCTCCTAAAGTATTAACAATCTCCAGAATATTCATGTAGACTTCATGAATAGTCTCATCCTCCTTCATTCTCAGATTCTCAAACTTAGTTGTCAGCATCTGTAATCTAGACATCTTGACCTTAGAGGTACCTTCATGAGTTGTTTTGAGAGTATCCCAAACCTCTTTGGCCAGTTCACAGAGGTGCACAAGTCTGAAGAAGTTCTTATCTATCCCATTGAATAAAGCATTCATGGCCTTAGAATTCCCAAGAGCCAAGGCTTCTTGCTCTTTGCTCCACTCTTCTTCAGGTATTAGCATAGTTGCTCCATCTTTATTTGTTTTCACTGGATGTTCCTGTCGCTACTGCGAAAATAAGGTGCCGGCAAAACAGAAGAGTCGCCACCTTTCGTTATTTATCCCTCAGAACGGGAAAGGAAACGATCGGAAAAAACCTGACGAAAAGGTATAAGACAAGGTCATCGCAACCATTGTTTGGGTTCGGGAGTCGGTTACGCAAGGGGAAGGTATTAGCACCCCTCACGTCCATCGTACTCGATGGGATCCACGCTTGTTGTGTTTATCTGATGGGTTGGTTAAATCTATCTACGCTAAAGGTCTGGTCTGAAAAGAAAAGAAAATGACTTGACAAAGCGTCGCACTTTATGCCTACGTATTCCCGTGTGGAACGAGAAATCAGAGTCAACATAGTTCGCCTAACTACGGGGAAAGGTTGCTCGCTGAGATATCGCATCTCGTGCCTACGTACTTTCACACAGCGTGAAAGATCAGAGCAAACATAGTTCGGGCTACGGAGAACACAAGTTTGTTCAGCTGTTTTTTTATCCAAGTAAAGTTAACAATCAGTTCCAGCAGTTGGTGTTTGCAGCTCGATCCTTGGAGACTTAGGCGTTACCGTTTGCGGTAGAACTGAAAGTTAGCAGAACTTTCCTTTAAGAAAAGGGTTTTTCTGATTAAGGGTCCAAGAGGACAAAAAGGATTTGAATGTTTGTTTTTTAAGTCTTTTACGGAAGAAGTGAATTGAGTTCTGTTTGTAACTCGTGTTGCACTAAAGACTTGGACTTGAGAGTGAATGCGTCGCATGTCACCCAAAGGGTACCACACTAAACACTCGAGTTATGTGAGGGAAACCCTCCCACAACTCTTTCTCAAGTAGCTTAAGGCTCGTAATGCACAACACGTGTTAACCTTTATTAAGTGTTTTAACTGTATTTGCAGATGAGAAGAGAAACAGACTCTCTACGGGGAAACTGACTCGATCCTACGGTTATCATGCAGTATTCGTCCTACGGTTGAGGCTAGAAGGGAAACTAACTACTGTTATCATGCATGGTTAGAATCTTAATGTCTGTCGTAACTTCTCTTGAATAAGAGAAGTCAGAGTTCCTAGGGGAACATGGCAATGGAAACAACAGTAAACAGGAAACTGTACAGAAATATTACTGTAAAGATGCATGCAATGCAAGTGAGGGAGGAAATGTGTGTGGGGCATAAGCCTCCACAAGCTCATCTCAACCTCAAGCCAGATATGAATAACAGCAAAGACAGTAAAAGAAAGTAAATGCAATCAAACAAACCACAAACCACACAGGCAAGGGAGTTGAGCTCTACCGAATACCAGCAAGCAAAGCCATCCAGTAAAAATGCAAGCAGAGGGAGAAACTCAACCTCTAATGAAATACAAGCAAGGGGAGAAGCTCAACCCTTAGGATTCTCTTAGGCCTATTCAACTACATGACCTAATCTAAATGCAACACTCCAAGCAAGTCACATCAATACAGTTAAACAGACAGGGAAAACAAGCCAGCAATCTCCACAGCAGAGCAATCTTCTGACAGCGATCCAATCTAAAGTCTGTAACTGTTCTTCAAGTCCACCGTCTTCAAGAGAAGGAAAGGCATCTTCAAACTTTAACAATTCACTCCACCAAGAATGAAGAGAATCAACAAGATGGGTATTTGATAATGGGAAGCAGACGGGAAACCAAAGGAATCCCATCTGACACTCAACCAGTTATCGGAGAATGGCATCCTCAAAAGTTCTACTCATTGTAAATGTCACACATCCCTCCAAAGGAGAGATGAGATTTTAACATAAGGACTTTGAATCATAGGATGGGATGGAAGGTGAATGAAACCAACCATGTTTATTTGAAGAAAAAACTATTTCTAAAGCTCTCTCCTAAAATCCCTAATCTAATAAGCTACAAAAAGCTAACAAAAAGACAAGAAAAGCTTCAATCCAAGCTCCACCAGCCACTCCACAAAAGTTTCATCATGTCCATGACATCCTCCAATAAGAACCAGAAGCTCACCATGCAAGGAAAGCCCACTTTGAGTCCATTCCAAATCAATCACCAAAGTTGAAGCACCAAATGAACAATCAACTTGGACATTCTACCTAAAATATCAAAACACATTCTAAAAAATCCAATTATTTTTCTATGGTAACATGCATTTGTTAGTGATCTACAGTTAAAAAATCAGGACATAATTCAATTTCTAAGTCCTCTAATAAAATCCTAAGTTGAAAGGTATCAAAGGAAACCATTAATGGGGAAAGGCTCTAAACCTATCTCTAAAATAGAACCTATAGTTGTCTCAAAAATGTGATAAATATCCTGAGGGAGCATACATATCTCACCTAGCAGCCATCAAAATCTCAAGACAAAATTCAATACCAAATGGGAGAACAAAAATCAACAAACAGAGGTATCAATTATGCACAACAATGGACGTTAGCACAAAAGCAAAAAATGCAATTAATTCGAATTAAATCTTAAAAATGTAAAATCAAATCCTAAAATTTCTTAAGATGTCCAGGAATCATGAGAAACAATTTCGTAATTTTTTGATCAATTTTACTATTTTTAAAGCAATTAATCCAAAAGCCATGAAAACAGAAAAATAAAGAAAAGAAAATAAAGAAAGAACAAGAGATGGTGTAATCAGCAGGAATTCCATGCTCAATTTCGCCTGGGCCCATGGAGGGGGTGGCAATAGCGCTACAAGGCCCAAAACGAAATCAACAAAGTTCAGCTCAAAATTAATAAAAGAAATGTGCACGCAGGGAATTGAACCCGCGCGCTAGGGGGCTTGAGGCGCGGCCAAAACGACATCGTTTTGGGCAGCTGCACGCGTGGCGCATTCCTGGCCGTGTGATGCACGGACCAAGTCATCTCTTCCTATTCAATCGGATGGCTCTCCATCGTCTTCTCCAATTCAAAAATTCCAGCACATGAACAGTACCCGCGCGACCATGGATGAAGCTTTTTTCCGGCAAACTTTGAACAACCATAACTCTCTCAATATTTATCCGTTTGCAACGATTCTTGAACCAAAATTGCACGAACTTTCGAGAGGAATCCAAATATCCTAATAAATCACGCTAAAACCTCAAGAATAAAGAATTATATATCTCAACCGAAAAGGGATCAATTCTTATTTTGTCGCTAAACCTCAATTTTTCAGTCCAGAAATCATCTACATCCTAATTGTAACCTAACCACATGAATCTAAGGTATAAAAAACGCATGAATTAAGAGAAAATTCAAGAAATGAAAACCTTGCTTTAAGCTCCGGTTGTGGTGGTTTCAAACCTCAATTCTTCTCCAACAAGTGCAGAAAACTTCAATGATTGATGGTGAACGATTCTTGATAATCAAATCTTGCTGTAATCCTCTAAATCTCCAAAACCAAAAAATCACTTTCAAGATTTTTCTTCAATTTGCTCCAATGGATTCTCTCTCTCTCTTTAGCTCCAATGAGTCACCAACCTCTATCCAATTTCATTTTTGAATATTTATAGAACATATTAGAACCTTCTAGAGGTAAGGCCCAAGCCCAATCCGAAAATCCAACTCCAAAATTTTTCTCCAAAAATTTGATTATGATAAACTCAAACTTGTCTCAAAAGCTTGCTTTGGAAGCTTCTAGCATCATACACAAAATCCCTTGAATAAATTCAGCTTGGCTAGAGCCTTGAATTGCCTTTGTGAGTTATTTCTTTTTGTGATGTTGCTTATTTGTGAAGAAACATGTCAAAACGCCATGAATTATGAGTTAATTGAAATTTATAAAATTGCCAATGTTTCTAAATCATCATTTCTGATTAAATTAAGTGGTCATTTGGCATATTTTGTGCACATAACAATTTATTTGAATTTCCCACCAAAAACGCCTTTGAATTTCTCCCTTTACAAGGCTACTTCAAGCCAATCTTTGATATGAGCCAAACCAATTCACCATGAAGTCTTGGTTGACATAAAAACCATATTTTGAGCAAGTTCCATGTTTAACAAAATTGCATTTGAGATGTGCAAGTTGGAGATTTTGACCTATGATTGAAAATGGCCTTAATCTCACTTTCCCAAAATACCCCTAAATTGTAAACCTCATAACTTGAGTTCTACAAATCAGATGGAAGACTTTTAATACAATTTGGAAAGCTAAGATCATGATGAACAACTTTCATGTTGGCCAAGAAGTCATATGAAACTTCCTTCTAGGTCAAAAATAGCTTGAAAGTCAGATGATTTTCACAGACAAATTTCAAAGGCATCGGCGGACCTGTAACTTGCCTGGACCATAACTTGAGTTCTATAAATCCAATGGAGGACTTCTAGTACTCAAATTAAAGCTAAGGGCAACCTCTACAATATTCAAGTGGGGGCCAAAGTCATATGAGACTTTTATCTTGACTTAAATGGCTTGGAAGTTTGGCACTAAATAGGGGATTTTACCCTAGAAACCCTAACTTAGCAACTCCAACAACTCTTGATTCTTCTCGACTTGATCTTGAAACAATCTATCATATGCCTCAACATATCATTTCATGATTTCAAAGACCTAGAAGTGGGCTTTGATCTTCTTCAATTGCTCATTTTGGCCTAGGGTTAACCAGATGAAACTCTAGTGACATCCACTTCAACTGTGGCTCTTGCCTTTGATAAAATGACTTGATTGAGCTCTAACATGACCTTCAAGGCACTTCAATGAGCTCTACCCACACATTCTCTCCTTAATCAAGGCCTTACAATCCATTGCTGATCTTCAACCGGCTCCAAGTGAGGAGATGAGCCCCATACAAGCATTCAAACTTCTCAAGAACTCAACCCTCTGTCTGATGACCCTGATAACTTCTTAAGCTTGAATAATACCTCTGGCTAGGCTTCTTTTGACATGTATCATGCTTGATCCCATGTTAAATGAAGGATGCTATGCTATGAAAATGCTATAACTATGTTATGCTAATGCAATGAAACATAAACCAAGTGATACAAAGGTTGGGCAAATTTTGGGGTGCAACAGCTGCCCCGATTCAAGCGGCTTAGTCCCGACTGGATGACAAGCAAACGACTTTCAAATAATCGAGGTAGAAGACGGTTGAATACCAAATAACCCGGAAATTTGCCAACCGCAGAAATAAACTACGCATAAACTGCTCAGAAAGCAATATCCAGAAGACTGAATCTGGTTGTCACGGCGACAATTGATCAATCATCTGATAAAAACATGATTTCAATATCAAACACCTGCGTGACGCCACAGGTGTCGAGTCAACAAACTGGATTACCATCATCAATCCTCCCGAACTATGTCACAATAAACGACATCGTCAAAAGACCGTATCTAAATATCGTCCCCGACCTTCTTTCTCCGAAGAAGCGGGATAAAAGCATTGCTCAAAGCACGAACCGTCGAACCATCACGTCGGCCTTCCATTTCCAAGGAAATGAGTACACGCTTAATAAAAGTGAGAGCTGTCGAACCATCACATCGACTGTTGAACCATCACATCAACCTTCCATTTCCGAGGAAACGAGTACACGCTAAATAAAAGCGAGTGTTGTCGAACCATCACGTCGACTGTTGAACCATCACGTCAACCTTCCATTTCCGAGGAAACGAGTACACGCTAAATAAAAGCGAGAGCTGTCGAACCATCACGTTGACTGTTGAACCATCACGTCAACCTTCCATTTCTGAGGAAACGAGTACACGCTAAATAAAAGCGAGAGCTGTCGAAACATCACGTCGACTGTTGAACCATCACGTCAACCTTCCATTTCCGAGGAAACGAGTACACGCTAAATAAAAGCGAGTGGTGTCGAACCATCACGTCGACTGTTGAACCATCATGTCAACCTTCCATTTCCGAGGAAACGAGTACACGCTAACTAAAAGCGAGAGCTGTCGAACCATCACGTCGACTGTTGAACCATCACGTCAACCTTCCATTTCCGAGGAAACGAGTACACGCTAAATAAAAGCGAGTGGTGTCGAACCATCACGTCGACTGTTGAACCATCACGTCAACCTTCCTTTTCCGAGGAAATGAACATACGCTAAATAAAAGCGAGAGTTGTCGAACCATCACGTTGACTGTTGAACCATCACGTCGACCTTCCATTTCAAAGGAAACGAGTACACGCTAAAAAAGCGAGTGGTGTCGAACCATCACATCGACTGTTGAACCATCACGTCAACCTTCCATTTTCGAGGAAACGAGTACACGCTAAATAAAAATGAGAGCTGTCGAACCATCATGTCGACTGTCAACTATCACGTCAACCTTCCATTTCCGAGGAAATGAGAAAAACACTAAATAAAAGTGCAAACCCAGAGACTTGAACCATCAACTCTGCGGGGAAATTCTGACGACAACCGTCAAACACCTATTTCGACAACAGGTACCAACTTCAAGATTTTCAGAACTGACGTACGACAGTCTGAAGAATACTTTGCTGGGGGAGACGAGAAACTCAATTAAGCACCTCTGATGGGGAAAAACTCTACTGGGGAAGTCATGATTAACCACTCCGAAAGTTTAAACCATGAAATCTTTTAACGCTGACGTAACAACAATCTGAGAAGAATTCCACTGGGAGAGAGAAGAGAAACTTAAACAAGTAACTCTGCTAGGGGAGCATATGACAGGGCGAACACTATCATCGCATATCTCGCGCCACAAATCTGAAAATCTGGACACCTTCCTGAACAATAATCTCAATTATCTGCAGGGAAAAACCACCTGAAAACAAAGAGGTAACCAACCTGGCTTATGTTTCAAAATGCATATGTTTGGCAATGGCGTAATGCTCCATACAGCATGGAAATGCTACGCATTTGAGTAGATGCAAATATGATGATATATGCAAATGCAAAGGGGTGCTCCAGCAAAATAAATGCTGAAGACAAAGCCGAATCCGCTGGGGATAACCAGGCATCACAGACAAATTCCAGCAAAATAAATGCTGGAAAGGTGAAACCAACTCTGCAGGGGATAACCATCCTGCTGGGGAATGGCTCAAAAGCTTGAAACTACGAACTCTGTTGATGATGTTCATCCTGTTGGAGGAAAAACAACCTGCTGGAGAAAAGAAAAGAAAATCCTGCTCGGGGATGATCCTTTCAAACCACTGATCACCTGATCATGCTCTGTGGGGATTAACCCTGCTGGGGATACTCAGCTGGGAATCGATTTGCGTACTCTGATTGTACTCTGCAAGGATTCTCTTTGGGGAGTAAATATGCTCATAACCAACCAGCGGGAAGGCACACTCCGCTGGGGATATCAAATCTTGACCCGCTGGGGATGACTTTATCCTGCCGAATAAGTCAATCTTGGATTGCTGAGGATACTCTGATCCTGCTCATATTCAATCCCGACTCTTCTGGGGATAAACTTTGACTTTCGTCTGCCGGGGATGAAAAGCAAATTCCGTCTGCTAGGGAGGAATAAGTTTCACATAAAGCCTGCTCCTGTGTTACAGGACTCTGGCTGGGGGACATCCTTCCTTGGATATCTGCTGCAAAGGTGACAACCCTACAAAACACGAACGAACACAAGACATTCTACATAAAAGGAATTATCCTGGTTAGTATCTGTGACAACTATTCAGTTAATTCAAAGTTTTAACAATCGTTGGCCGAGGCATGCAAGCTTATGCACATGTAAGTTTATCAAAAACATCGGCGTTTTCCACAAACAAAACAGTAAAAGTTAAAACAAGAACTAAACATTAAGTACTGAATAGTATGTTTTATTGATAACAGCCTGTAAATAGGCAAAGTTTGTACATCGGATGCAACTCCTGAAAAGAGGAAGTCACGCATAAGCAAATGCAAATATGTACAAAAGTTCAAAAGAGAAAATTGTATACATGTCGGCAACGTGATGCAGACGAACACCATGAGCTGATCCTGCTATGACTCGCCTGACTCCGACGCTTTCCCGATGCTCAGTCCTCGGAAGAGATTGTTTCGGATACTCGACCCTCAGGTACTCCCAAACCACTAAGCAATGCAATATCAAACTCGGACCGCAATCATTTGCTTTTCAATCCCTAACTTTTGCCTGAATCGCCCTTTGCGGATTTTCAATTCACCGGGATACCCTTTTTTGCCGAAGTAGCCCTTTTCAGGTTTTCGAATTCGCGGGTGTACATCTTTTCAATTTTATCCCTAACTTTTGCTCGAACCTTTCTTTTTCTTTTTTTGGTTCGCCGGGATGCCCCATTTTTGCCTGGACTCTCTTTTTTCTGTCCAGCGAGTCTCTTTAAGCAAAGTATTTTTTAATTGCGTCCGAGTTCACAGGGGATGAAAAATCTTCGCCGTCCATGGTGGACAACAGTAAGGCTCCTCCAGAGAAGACCTTGCGAACGATATATGGACCTTCATAATTGGGAGTCCATTTGCCCCTGTGATCCGATTGTGGCGGGAGAATCTTCTTTAGCATAAGATCGCCCGTCTGAAAGCTTCGAGGGTGCACCTTCTTGTCGAAAGCTTTCTTCATCCGGCTCTGGTATAACCGACCATATGCAATAGATGCAAGTCTCTTCTCATCCATCAAACTGAGCTGATTCAACCTATTCCGCACCCATTCTTCCTCATCTAGTTGGACATCGAGCAATACTCTCAAGGAAGGAATCTCAACTTCTAACGGTAGGACAACCTCCATACCATACACCAATGAGAAAGGGGTTGCCCCGGTTGATGTGCGTACCGTCTTACGATAACCGTGCAAAGCGAATGGCAACATCTCGTGCCAGTCTTTGTATGTCACAACCATCTTCTGAACTATATTCTTGATGTTCTTATTGGCCGCCTCAACGGCACCGTTCATCTTGGGCCGATAGGGAGATGAATTGTGATGCTCAATCTTGAAACTCTGGCACAGTTCCTTCATCATTTTGTTATTCAGGTTCGAACCATTGTCAGTAATGATTCTTTCAGGGATGCCGTAGCGACAAATGATATCCTTCTTGATAAACCGGGCTACCACTTGCTTGGTAACATTAGCGTAAGACGCTGCTTCAACCCATTTGGTGAAGTAACCGATAGCTACCAAGATGAACCAGTGTCCATTGGATGCGGTGGGCTCAATTTTTCCAATCATATCGATGCCCCACATGGAGAAAGGCCACGGGGACGCCATAACGTTCAAAGGGATTGGCGGCACCTGGATCTTGTCCGCATAAACTTGGCACTTGTGGAACTTCTTTGCAAATTTGAAACAGTCTCGTTCCATTGTCAGCCAATAATACCCTGCCCGTAATAACTTCCGAGACATAGCATGTCCGCCGGCGTGCGTGCCAAAGGTTCCCTCGTGGATCTCTTCCATGAGTAAATCAGCCTCTTTCTCATCAACACACCGTAGAAGCACCAAATCATGGTTTCTCCTATACAGAACACCATCCAGATTCAAGTAGAAATTGCCAGCCAATCTCCTAAGAGTCTTCTTATCGCGGATGGATGCCCCAGTCGGATACTCTTGGATCTTTAGGAAATTCTGGATATCGAAATACCACGGCTTGCCATCGGAAGCTTCCTCAATGGCGAATATGAAGGCGGGCCTGTCAAGGCGAGAGATAACTATTCTGGGAGCCTCATTCCAGAAGTTAACTTTGTACATGGAAGACAACATCGCAAGAGCGTCAGCCATCTGATTTTTTGCCCGTGGCACATGATGAAACTCTACCCTGTCAAAGAAAGGCAACAGTCTCCTTGCATAATTCATATACGGTATCAGATTGGGCTGACGAGTCTCCCATTCTCCCTTGATCTGATTTACGACTAGCGTGGAGTATCCATACACATCAAGGTTTTTAATCCTCAGATCAATAGCCTCCTCAAGTCCCATTATGCATGCTTCGTATTCAGCCTCATTATTAGTAACTGGGAATGTTAATCTGGCAGTGAACGGGATGTGCGTCCCATGGGGAGTCGTGATGATTGCCCCAATTCCACTTCCATATGAATTCACAGCACCGTCAAAAATCAATTGCCATTGGGAACTCCGCTCAGGACCTTCACCATGCAATGACTCTTCGCAATCTTTCATCTTTAAGTACATGATATCCTCGTCAGAAAAATCAAACTTCATCGGCTGGTAATCATCAATTGGCTGCTCAGCCAGGTACTCTGACAGTACGCTACCTTTGATAGCCTTTTGCGAGACATACTATATATCGTACTCTGTCAGTACCATCTGCCATCGGGAAATCCTTCCAGAAAGTGCCTTCTTCTCAAAGAAGTATTTGATCGGATCCATCTTTGATATCAGCATGGTTGTATGATTTAGCATGTATTGTCTCAGACGTTTGGCAGCCCAAACAAGTGCACAACACGTCTTTTCGAGCATAGAGTATCGAGACTCACAATTTGTGAATTTTTTACTCAAATAATAAATCGCATGCTCTTTCCGTCCAGTCTCGTCATGTTTACCGAGAACACAACCCATATTGTTCTCAAGAACCGTCAAATACATAATCAAGGTTCTCCCAGCTACTGGGGGTATTAAAACTGGAGGTTCCTGCAAGTACTCTTTAATTCTTTCAAATGCCCTTTGGCAATTCTCATTCCAGACCACCGCTTGATCTTTTTTCAACAACTTAAACATTGGCTCACACGTGGCAGTCAGGTGAGATATGAACCGGGCAATGTAGTTCAACCTACCTAAAAACCCACGAACCTCTTTCTCGGTCTTCGGTGCTGGCATTTCTTGTATAACCTTTATCTTTGCAGGATCAACCTCGATTCCTTTTTCGCTAACAATGAACCCCAGTAGCTTACCAGATCTCACCCCGAAGGTGCACTTGTTAGGATTCAGCCTCAACCTGAATTTCCTAAGCCTCTTGAATAATTTCAGAAGATTGACCAGATGCTCTTCCTCCGTCTGGGATTTGGCAATCATATTGTCAACATAGACTTCGATCTCTTTATGCATCATGTCATGAAAGAGTGTCGTCATAGCTCGCTGATACGTTGCCCCTGTGTTCTTCAAACCAAAGGGCATCACTTTGTAGCAGAACATTCCCCACGGGGTAATAAAAGTAGTTTTCTCCATATCCTCCGGCACCATCTTTATCTGATTATAGCCCGAAAAGCCGTCCATGAAGGAAAACACTGAAAATTGAGCTGTATTATCAACCAACACAGTGATGTGAAGAAGAGGGAAATCATCCTTTGGGCTCGCCTTGTTCAAATCTCTGTAATCAACGCACATCCTCACCTTACCATCTTTCTTCGGTACAGGTACTATATTGGCGACCCAAGAAGGGTAGGTCGTAACAGCAAGAAAACCAGCGTCCCACTGTTTCTGCACTTCTTCCTTAATTTTCACAGCCATATCTGGTCGAGTTCTTCTGAGTTTCTGTTTAGTCGGCGAACATTCCTCCCGTAATAGCAAACGATGAACCACCATATCAATATCCAACCCGGGCATATCCTCGTAAGACCAAGCAAAGATATCGCTATACTCTCGAAGCATCTCGATAAGCCTTTGCTTGATATCACTCTGCAGTGCAGCCCCTATACGAACATTCCTGACACATTCCTCGGACCCCAAGTTAATGACTTCAATTTCCTCCTGATGAGGCAGAATAACCCTCTCTTCTTGCTTCAACAATCGAGTCAGCTCTTCTGATAAGTCATTATCCTCAACAACCTCGTCTTCGGCTTGAAAGATCGGGTGCTCAAAGTCGAAGTGAGTCATAGGAAGTTCTTGGTCGGTGTCATCTGAAATTATGTGAGTCCTGCGAGAAAAATGGTTAAAAGCTTCAAATGATATGAAAACAAAGCACATAACCACGTTGCCATTTTATTGCTAAAAATAAAACAGAAAGACAAGGATCACAAAATTTGTAAGGAAAATGCCTTTATTCAATGATTAAACAAAGCATACACATAAGCAAACAGGCCCTGAAATAAAATCACTATGCCCCAGGTAGGACATAGGATTGTACAATAATTGGAAAACAAAGCATTACTGTTTCGTTGCCACTTGGATAACCTCCTGGATTGACCAATTGCATAAGCTCTGCCCTGGTACGCTGGGTCTGATCCAAGCACCCATATCGCAATCACTGTCTCCGTCTTCAGCATCGGACACAGCATTGATCCTCTCGTAGCTGACTCCTCCAGGAGTAAACACAACCGACCCTCTAAACCTTGGCGCGCTTTGTGGGGAAGATGATGATGATGGGAGGTACCCTAACCCAAATTTGTCCTACTTGACAGGAATATCTAGGACTTGACCCCACCTCTTGGTTTCTCCAGTCTGCACCACTACTTGGGCTTCCTTATACGAAGACATGGCCACTTCTGACCCTTTGCTGCTCACAGGAGCTTCATCCTTAACCTTCACTCCTTCGAAGGCTTGGCACAGCGTCTCGTGGATTTCTCCGTCCACTTCGACGTACTTGAAGGATGATAAATGACTGACTAGAATGTCCTCTTCACCACACACCGTAACAATACTGCCATCAACCATATATTTCAGCTTTTGGTGAAGCGTGGATGTTACAGCTCCGGTGGCATGGATCCACGGTCTTCCAAGTAGACAACTGTACGCTGGTTGAATGTCCATAATATAGAACTCGGTGTTAAATGCTTTTGGACCCATTTGTATCGGCAACGTCAGTGCCTCGAAAACAGACCTCCTGGTTCCATCGAACGCTCTTACTATCAGATCACTGGGCGTGCAAATTATTCCTCGAGTATCCAATTTCAACAGGGCCTTCTTAGGCAACACATTCAAGGATGACCCGATATCAACAAGAACATGGGACATGACGGTGCCCCTGCACTCAACTGAGATGTGCAAAGCATTATTGTGGTCGCGACCTCTAGGTGTCAAGTCAAAATCAGTAAATCCCAAACCGTGCCCCGCATTCACATGGTCCATTACCCTCTCAAGTTGATTAACAAAAATCTCTTGGGGTACGAAGGACGTCTCAAGTACTTTCAACAGGGCATTCCGGTGAGCTTCGAAACACAGCAATAAAGACAAGATTGAGATTTTTGAAGGAGTTTGCTGTAAATGATCAACGATCTTGTAATCACTCTTTCGAATTAGCCTCATGAACTCCTCCACGTCTTTATTCAACGGTTCTTTCTCCTTCTCTTGGGAAGGTCCACCCTCATTCACTTTGCTTTTACCCTTCGCAATTCTTTCTGCTTCTACTTCTGGCGAAGTAAAGATTCTACCACTACGGGTCATACCGCCCGCTCCTACCAGATTATCAACTAATTTCATCGGCAGATCATCCAAATTAATCCTCTCACCATTACAATACACTTCTGCTCCATCGCTCTAGGGGACGGCCTTGGTGCTCTCATACAGAATGGGTTTTGCTTTAGTGATAGTGATAGTCGGCCGCTTGGCAGGCGCCGATATCATGACAGACTTAAATGGTATCGTAACAGTGGCAATCTCACCCTGCTCTTCGACCATTGCCTCAACAGGCTTCTCTTCGGTAGCAGTGCGATTAAATTATAACGTACCCTCATCAATCAGACTCTGAATTCCGCTTTTTAAACTATCGCAATCCTTAGGCCGAGTTAAAAAATCTACGCAACCCTCATCACATCTGGGGTAAACTCCCCCTCTCAACAAACAGCTTTTCACGTAACCTAGAGGTGTCTTTAGTTCCTCCACACTCACAACCAGATCTAACTCTGCATCTGTCAGAATAGCGTTCGCTCCTGCTGCCCCATGCTTTGGCATTGGTTGTTGTACAATATTGGGTCCTTCTGTACCGAAATTAATGGCTGTACTATCAAGTAAATCTTGCACCTTATGCTTGAAAGCCTGACAGTTTTCAATATTATGACCGGGCGCCCCAGAATGAAATTCACAATGCTCATTGGCATCATACCCATACGGAGGCGTGCCCGTCGGTGGGGCCAAGGTCCTTTTCTCAACCAATTGTAATCTCAACAAAGTCTGAAGAAGTTCAGCATACGATACTAGAGGTACATCAAATATCCTTTCGGTCTTGGATTCTGAAGTCTTCGCTGATTAGTATTCTGCTGCCTCGGCTGCTGCTAAGGTTGTTGCTGTTGTTGTTGCGGTGCAGGTATTGTCACACTAGCAACTTGTTGCTGCATACGCCAGTTTTGACTCATATTCTTCCTTCGAGCGCTATACACTGAGTTAGTGTCTCCTTGTTTTTTTTACCACCGAAAGCCTTCTTGCCACCTCCAGCTGAGGTTGATTCACCAGTCTGAAGCTTACCAATCTTAATTCCATTCTCAATTCGCTCACCCATCAGAATCAAGTCAGAGAAATTGCTCATTGAACCGTTGAGAAGTTTATCGTAATACAGCCCTGAAAACGTACCCACGAAGATGTCTATCAACTCTCTCTCCACCATGGGTGGTTGTATCCTTGCAGCCAACTCGCGCCATCTCTGGGCGTATTCTTTGAAACTTTCACCAGTTTTCTGAGAGAGATTCTGTAATTGAACCCGATTCGGAGCAAGATCACTGTTATATTGGTAGTGCCTTACGAAAGCTTCTGCCAGTTCTTTCCAGCTTCCGATTTGGGTAGGTTCCAATCCCATGTACCATTCCAAAGATGGCCCAGACAGACTATCTTGAAAAAAGTGCATTAACATCTTTTCGTCGTTAGAGTAAGCAGACATTGTTCTGTAATAGGATCGCACGTGCACTCTGGGACATGTGTCTCCCTTGTATTTGTCAAACGCCGGAGACTTAAACTTGAGTGGCACCCTCAGCCCAGGGACCAATCCCATGTTCGCCATATCCAATCCCACAGAATTCTGGTTGGCTATCCCTTTTATCTACTCTTCTAGCATCTTGATCCTGCGATCATTTTCAGTAGGCCTCTTATAACCCATGCCTTGGCCAGAGAAAGCATCTTCTTGGCGGTCTTCACCCCAATAAGGACCCTCATTGTCGTACCCAACGTACACAGCATTGCGACCATGACCATGACCGTTTTGGAAAAACCTGGGGTCATACCTCAGATTGCCGAGCTCTTGATTAGTAGCAGCTGTCCCAAAGCCAGTATTATAGGCACCCATTCCGTAACCATTGTTACTCATAGTTCCAAAACCCTGATTACCAAATCCATCATTGGCACCACCAGCGTTACCAAAACCCATATTCGCACCAGCAAAGCCTGTGTTGCCGTTGACCAGATTCACACCGATATTCCCAGCACCAGTGTTGAAACCAGCATTACCTTTGCCAACAATGTTCCCATTGGTTTCCAAGTTACCGTTCCCATTACCAGCATTCTCGTTACCAGCCACGAGAACATTCTCCCCAACATCAAGACCGACCACTGGTATAACATCACCAGCCTGAGGAGTTTCACCATGAGGATGATTAGTAGTCGTGCCCCCATGTAGCACACCGTTGCTATCAACTCGTGCAATCAGTGGCTGCACGAGAGTCTGGAGCTGTTCCTGGCCTTTAGCCATGGTCTCCATCACTTGCATAAACTGAGCCATGCGGTCACGCATCTCCTGCATCTCTGACTGCATCTGGTCCATGACTTTCTTACAGTTGCTCCTGGTTGAGTACCGGTAAGTTCGGTGTTCGGAAATCTTGGAACCTGCATTAACAGAGGGTTAGGAGACACAATACAAAGTCCCTGTCATGCAACTGTTTTATGCAAATGCAACCGTGTGTCTGTGCGTTAGGGAGGTTTTTCCCCGATTCGAGTGCCATAGTGTTAGTGCTGATAGCAAGAAGTCCGGGTCTAGTCACTGAAATAACATCTCATATATAAATGGGCCAACAAGGCAGCAGTACAAAGTCAATGAATACATGGGATATCATTAGCATGACCTCAACCAACAAGCCTGGTGATGGTCAGCCTACGGCAGAAATCAAAAAGAATACAAAAGGTTACAAAGATAATCAAGTGCGACAGCGGGTACGAAACTCCTCTAGCAACTCTTTTGTCTTCGGGTGGTCAGGACGAGTGAGTAACCCTTCGACGAGCAACTCTCTCGGCATAATAGTACGCTGGAGACTTTCAACCGGATCTTCCTGTCCAAAGCACTCCTCTAACTTCCGCTTCTTGGACTCGAACACCTGCTTGTGATTCTTCAGGTTGGCAAGGGCATTGTTGAGCCTGGCTTCGGTGGCATATCGGCGAGCAGTTTCCTCATCGAACCTTTCCTCACTAGCCTTCACCTGAGCCTTCAGTTTGGAGATCTGCTGCTTCAGTTTATCCTCCCTCTCTTTGTTGTTGGCTATGGTGGCATCCCACTGCTGATTGAACTTGGATATTCTTCTGTACGCTTCATCCAAGTGCTGCTTCTTGGTAGCCAGTACATCGTTGACAGATTTGAAGTCCCTACCCAAACGCTCACGTTCAGCCATCTGCTTAGTCAAATCCGCACCTAACCTGTTCACCAACTCTGTTTCCCTCTTGAAGGAGTGGACAACTTCGCTTCTCTCGCCTCTGATTTGTGCCAACTCTTTCTCTAACTCTTCATTTTCCTTCTTCAGCTCTTCTCTCTCAGCTAACACCTGATTATACTGCTGAATAGACACGGTAATAGGCTCTTCTACCACTGGAGGGCATTCCTGCTTAGCAGGTGGAAATGGCATCCCTATGGCCTCTGCTCGGCTCTTGACCCAGGTCACATACGGAGTGTAGGCTTGGCTATTACTTTTCCCCAATAATGAATTCCCTCGTTTACTAATATCATTACAGGCATGCTGAAGCTTAGATAACATGTCCCCCTCTAGAAGACCAGTGAGGTACAAAGATTCCTGCACCTCTTCATCCTTTTGCGGAGCTCTCAAAGCATAAGCAAACTGTCTGACAAGTAGAGATGGATTATAGTTGATACATCCCTTTCTTCCAATCAGAGGCACATTCGGAAACCCACGACAGCTGAATATAACCTCAGTACCCAACATATCTCTATCAAACCACACGATACCCTCTGCTAATAAACTCATCAATCGCTCGGACCACTTAGCTGTGGCTGCAGATGAAGCAAAGAGACCTTTCTTGGGTAGGTGACTATCAAACCATCGGTAGAACAAGGGCACACAGCATGATACATTCTTACCCCTCCTATTCTCATTCTTATAATGGATAGAATGATACACATCGCCAATCAAGGTAGGGACCGAATTCCTTGATGCAAAGATATGAAAGGAATCTAAGTCCACAAAATCAGGCATGTTAGGAAACAGAATGATACCATATATACAGAGAGCAAGAATGGCATTGGACACAATCCAACAACCGTCTTTGGCATATTGTTGGGCTTTCTCAACTAAGAACTGCAAAGAGAAACCAGAAACCCCATTCCAACTGGACAAGATCAACTCAGAGGCACCTAGATGAAGGGAAAGAGCTAGATTAGCCAGATTAGGCTCGACCTCCATATGGACAAATGTCATCTGACTCTTGATAGGCACCCCTAACAACACGGCATACTCCTCTAATGTAGGTGCAAGAATGAAGTCCGGGAAAGTAAAGCATCTCAAAGGAGGATCATAGAACTGCAATAAGGCATACAACCCATTCAACTCATACACAGAAGGTTTACGGACCAAATTGAGCAGCTTCCCATAAGACTTTTTGAATTCACCTCTCACAGAATCATCTGCTAAAGTAATCAAACTGGAAAACTGAGCAAACTCTAGAGTGGGGAGCTTATAGGCCACAGTCTTCCTCAGAGAACCCATAATAGCACAACAACAGGCAAGAAAATACCGGAACCGGGGAATAGTGTACCTGCAACACAGACACACGTTAATGATATGCGAATGAGTATGCAAAATGCAATATGCAAACATGCAACAAGGGAGAAAGATAGCTGCTGAGAAGATCAAAGCCCTAATCCAACACAATCACCACACTGCTCTGATAGCACAACCCTGAAGAAGACCAATAAATACACACTGTTGATAACAACCACATCTCTGACGATAAAAACCTCTGAACCCAACAACACTGCTTCACTGACAAGAAAACCAGGTAGTCTGAAGGCTAAGGTTTCCTACAATAACCCGACCCCGCTCACAGGTATGGACCTAATCACAGACAAGGTATGGCATCCTATGCGTTTCCCAGCGTCACAGACTTTCAAGAGCGATGATATGATACCCAGAAGGTGTGGCATCATCATCTATTGAAGTGGCCTCACTCTGTTGAGTCACAAATGATCGGTCCCCAGAGTCGAAAATCCTCCAAACCAACAACCCCTCAGACCCAAAGGGTCAGAAAAGAAGTCAACCGGGAGAACCTCGTCTGAGCGTGGATTTCATGAGACACTAGTGCCTGCAAAGCAAGCACGCGCCCACTAATTTCCACAACTAATGCTAAGTACACTCAAGCCTGTGTCTGGCTTCTCGCTCATCAGATCCCCTTCCCATAACAACACAATAATAATATACTGAAAATAAAATGCGGAAAGTAAAGTGCAATAAAACCCAACAGGTAAACACACAAATGCTAGGAATGACTCACATAGGGAACCGTTGGAGTCCCCAGCAGAGTCGTCAGCTGTCGCTACTACGAAAATAAGGTGCCGGCAAAACAGAAGAGTCGCCACCTTTCGTTATTTATCCCTCAGAACGGGAAAGGAAACGATCGGAAAAAACCTAACGAAAAGGTATAAGACAAGGTCATCGCAACCATTGTCTGGGTTCGGGAGTCAGTTACGCAAGGGGAAGGTATTAGCACCCCTCACGTCCATCGTACTTGATGGGATCCATGCTTGTTGTGTTTATATGACGGGTTGGTTAAATCTATCTATGCTAAAGGTCTGGTCTGAAAAGAAAAGAAAATGACTCGGCAAAGCGTCGCACTTTATGCCTACGTATTCTTGTCTGGAACGAGAAATCAGAGTCAACGTAGTTCGCCTAACTACGGGGAAAGGTTGCTCGCTGAGATATCGCATCTCGTGCCTACGTACTTTCACACAGCGTGAAAGATCAGAGTAAACGTAGTTCGGGCTACGGAGAACACAAGTTTGTTCAGCTGTTTTTTTATCCAAGTAAAGTTAACAATCAGTTCCAGCAATTGGTGTTTGCAGCTCGATCCTTGGAGACTTAGGTGTTACCGTTTGCGGTAGAACTGAAAGTTAACAGAACTTTCCTTTAAGAAAAGGGTTTTTATGATTAAGGGTCCAAGAGGACAAAAAGGATTTGAATGTTTGTTTTTTAAGTCTTTTACGGAAGAAGTGAATTGAGTTCTGTTTGTAACTCGTGTTGCACTAAAGACTTGGACTTGAGAGTGAATGCGTCGCATGTCACCCAAAGGGTACCACACTAAACACTCGAGTTATGTGAGGGAAACCCTCCCACAACTCTTTCTCAAGTAGCTTAAGGTTTTTAACGCACAACACGTGTTAACCTTTATTAAGTGTTTTAACTGTATTCGCAGATGAGAAGAGAAACAAACTCTCTACGTGGAAACTGACTCGATCCTACGGTTATCATGCAGTATTCGTCCTACGGTTGAGGTTAGAAGGGAAACTAACTATTGTTATCATGCATGGTTAGAATCTTAATGTCTGTCATAACTTCTCTTGAATAAGAGAAGTCAGAGTTCCTAGGGGAACATGGCAATGGAAACAACAGTAAATAGGAAACTGTACAGAAATATTACAGTAAAGATGCATGCAACGCAAGTGAGGGAGGAAATGTGTGTGGGGCATAAGCCTCCACAAGCTCATCTCAACCTCAAGCCAGATATGAATAACAACAAAGACAGTAAAAGAAAGTAAATGCAATCAAACAAACCACAAACCACACAGGCAAGGGAGCAGAGCTCTACCGAATACTAGCAAGCAAAGCCATCCAGTAAAAATACAAGCAGAGGGAGAAACTCAACCTCTAATGCAATACAAGCAAGGGGAGAAGCTTAACCCTTAGGATTCTCTTAGGCCTATTCAACTACATGACCTAATATAAATGCAACACTCCAAGCAAGTCACATCAATACACATCAATACAGTTAAACAGACAGGGAAAACAAGCCAGCAATCTCCACAGCAGAGCAATCTTCTGACAGCGATCCAATCCAAAGTCTGTAACTGTTCTTCAAGTCCACCATCTTCAAGAGAAGGAAAGACATCTTCAATCTTTAACAATGCACTCCACCAAGAATGAAGAGAATCAACCAGATGGGTATTTGATAATGGGAAGCAGACGGGAAACCAAAGGAATCCCATCTGACACTCAACCAGTTATCGGAGAATGGCATCCTCAAAAGTTCTACTCATTGTAAATGTCACACATCCCTCCAAAGGAGATATGAGATTTTAACATGAGGACTTTGAATCATAGGATGGGATGGAAGGTGAATGAAACCAACCATGTTTATTTGAAGAAAAAACTATTTCTAAAGCTCTCTCCTAAAATCCCTAATCTAATAAGCTACAAAAAGCTAACAAAAAGACAAGAAAAGCTTCAATCCAAGCTCCACCAGCCACTCCACAAAAGCTTCATCATGTCCATGACATCCTCCAATAAGAACCAGAAGCTCACCATGCAAGGAAAGCCCACTTTGAGTCCATTCCAAATCAATCACCAAAGTTGAAGCACCAAATGAACAATCAACTTGGACATTCTACCTAAAATATCAAAACACATTCTAAAAAATTCAATTATTTTTCTATGGGAACATGCATTTGTTAGTAATCTACAGTTAAAAAATCAGGACCTAATTCAATTTCTAAGTCCTCTAATAAAATCCTAAGTTGAAAGGTATCAAAGGAAACAATTAATGGGGAAAGGCTCTAAACCTATCTCTAAAACAGAACCTATATTTGTCTCAAAAATGTGATAAAAATCCTGAGGGAGCATACATATCTCGCCTAGTAGCCATCAAAATTTCAAGACAAAATTCAATACGAAATGGGAGAACAAAAATCAACAAACAGAGGTATCAATTATGCACAACAATGGACGTTAGCACAAACGAAAAAATGCAATTAATTCGAATTAAATCCTAAAAATATAAAACCAGTTCCTAAAATTTCTTAAGACTTTCAGGAATCAAGAGAAAAAATTTCGTAATTTTTGATTAATTTTACTATTTTTAAAGCAATTAATCCAAATAGCCATGAAAACAGAAAAATAAAGAAAAGAAAATAAAGAAAGAACAAGAGAGGGTGTAATCAGCAGGAATTCCATGCTCAATTTCACCTGGGCCCATGGAAGGGTGTGGCAATAGCGCTACAAGGCCCAAAACGAAATCAACAAAATTCAGCTCAAAATTAATAAAAGAAATGTGCACGCAGGGAATTGAACCCGCGCGCTAGGGGGCTTGAGGCGCGGCCAAAACGACGTCGTTTTAGGCAGCTGCACGCGTGGCGCATTCCTGGCCGTGTGATGCGCGGACCAAGTCATCTCTTCCTCTCCAATCGGACGGCTCCCCATCTTCTTCTCCAATTCAAAAATTCCAGCACATGAACAGTACCCGCGCGGCCATGGATGAAGCTTTTTTCGGGCAAACTTTGAACAACCATAACTCTCTCAATATTTATCCGTTTGCAACGATTCTTGAACCAAAATTGCACGAAATCTCGATAGGAATCCAAATATCCTAATATATCACGCTAAAACCTCAAGAATAAAGAATTCTATATCTCAAACGAAAACGGATCAATTCTTATTTTGTCGCTAAACCTCAATTTTCCTGTCCAGAAATCATCTACATCCTAATTGTAACCTAACCACATGAATCTAAGGTATAAAAAACGCATGAACTAAGAGAAAATTCAAGAAATGAAAACCTTGCTTTAAGCTCCGGTTGTGGTGGTTTCAGACCTCAATTCTCCTCCAATAAGTGCAGAAAACTTCAATGATTGATGGTGAACGATTCTTGATAATCAAATCTTGCTGTAATCCTCTAAATCTCCAAAACCAAAAAAATCACTTTCAAGATTTTTCTTCAATTTGCTCCAATGGCTTCTCTCTCTCTCTCTCTCTCTCTTCATCTCTCTCTCTCTCTCTCTCTCTCTCTCTCTCTCTCTCTCTCTCTCTCTCTCTCTCTCTCTCTCTCTCTCTCTCTCTCTCTAGCTCCAATGAGTCACCAACCTCTATCCAATTTCATTTTTGAATATTTATAGAACATATTAGAACCTTCTAGAGGTAAGGCCTAAGCCCAATCCGAAAATCCAACTCCAAAATTTGTCTCCAAAAATTTGATTATGATAAACTCAAACTTGTCTCAAAAGCTTGCTTTGGAAGCTTCTAGCATCATACACAAAATCCCTTGAATAAATTCAGCTTGGCTAGAGCCTTGAATTGCCTTTGTGAGTGATTTCTTTTTGTGATGTTGCTTATTTGTGAAGAAACATGTCAAAACTCCATGAATTATGAGTTAATTGAAAATTATAAAATTTCCAATGTTTCTAAATCATCATTTCTGATTAAATTGAGTGGTCATTTGGCATATTTTGTGCACATAACAATTTATTTGAATTTCCCACCAAAAACGCCTTTGAATTTCTCCCTTTACAAGGCCACTTGAAGCCAATCTTTGATATGAGCCAAACCAATTCACCATGAACTCTTGGTTGACCTAAAAACCATATTTTGAGCAAGTTCCATGTTGAACAAAATTGCATTCGAGATGTGCAAGTTGGAGATTTTGACTTATGATTGAAAATGGCCTATAATCTCACTTTCCCAAAATACCCCTGACTTGTAAACCTCATAACATGAGTTCTACAAATCAGATGGAAGACTTTTAATACAATTTGGAAAGCTAAGATCATGAGGAACAACTTTCATGTTGTCCAAGAAGTCATATGAAACTTCCTTCTAGGTCAGAAATAGCTTGGAAATCAGATGATTTTCACAGACAAATTCCAAAGGCATCGACAGACCTGTAACTTACCTGGACCATAACTTGAGTTCTATAAATCCAATGGAGGACTTCTAGTACTCAAACTAAAGCTAAGGGAAACCTCTACAATATTCAAGTGGGGGCCAAAGTCATATGAGACTTGTATCTTGACTTACATGGTTTGGAAGTTTGGCACTAAACAGGGGATTTTACCCTAGAAACCCTGACTTAGCAACTCCAACCACTCTTGATTCTTCTCAACTTGATCTTGAAACAATCTCTCATATGCCTAAACATATCATTTCATGATTTCAAAGACCTAGAAGTGGGCTTTGATCTTCTTCAATTGCTCATTTTGGCCTAGGGTTAACCAGGTGAAACCCTAGTGACATCCACTTCAACTGTGGCTCTTGCCTTTGATAAAATGAATTGATTGAGCTCTAACATGACCTTCAAGGCACTTCAATGAGCTCTACACATACATTATCTCCTTAATCAAGGCCTTAAAATCCATTGCTGATCTTTAATTGGCTCCAAGTGAGGAGATGAGCCCCATACAAGCATTCAAACTTCTCAAGAACTCAACCCTTTGTCTGATGACCCTGATAACTTATTAAGCTTGAATAATACCTCTGGCTAGGCTTCTTTTGACATGTATCAGGCTTGATCCCCTATTAAATGAAGGATTTTATGCTATGCAAATGCTATAACTATGCTATGCTAATGCAATGAAACATAAACCAAGTGATACAAAGGTTGGGCAAATTTTGGGGTGCAACAGTTCCCATCCTGAGTTAGCTGCTCTCCAGGCCTTGCTATCCAGAGACTTCAAGAAAGCTATCATACGAGTTTTCTAGTAGTCATAGTTAGAACCATCCAGAATTGGTGGTCTATTTATGAATCCTATATCCTTGTCCATAATACCAGAATTTTTCTTCCCTAGATCTCACCCAGAAAATAATAGGCAGGGTGCCTGCTCTGATGCCAATTGAAATTCTAGTAATAGATAGTCCATGTTATACTGGATGTTATGACATCCACTACTGAACAGAAAATTAAGCTAAGCAGTAAAACACTTAAAGAAAGTAGTAAATAACACAGGGAATTGTTGACCCAGTTCGGTGTAAATCACACCTACTCTAGGGGCTACCTGTAACCCGGTGAACTGACTTTAAACAATGTTGCAGATAGCAAGAGTCGCCACCGACTTTTATTTTATCCATAAGGAAAGGTTATAAAAGAACAGGAAAGACCTTAGAGAATATTTTGGGTCCGGGGGATAGGTTATGAAAAGGGAAGGTATTAGCACCCTTTTCATCCATGGTTATCCATGGGCTCTTAGGTACTTAAGCTCACTTTTGAATTGTTTTGAAATTGTAGTGTGTGAATAGAAAATTTTCAGAATAGTTAATAAATAATCCATGTAAGGATGTGTTAAGAACTTGTTTGAAAACTTGTTGAAAATTTGTTTAAGTGCGAAACAGTTTTGAAGTGAGCAAGCACCTAGGAGTAACCTACCCTAATGTTTAAAGGTCTTTCTTATTCTTCATTCTTTCCTTTAGTAAGACTATCCCTACTATAATGGAGTAGGTAGTCCTTACTTTGGATGTTAAGGGACATGTGAGGGACAATTTGACTTTGAAGGCCATTGTGGGATGTAATAAGCACATATAAGGGACCATCATCATTTTTCGAAAGGGACTCGATTCGTAAAGGCAACCATAAGGGACTTTGATGATTTTTCTATTTGAGGGACTTGCTTTATACACCCCACTTAACCATTATTCGTAGGCAACTTGAGGGATATCCTTAGGAAGTGAGACGGCGATTAAAATCGACTTACGTGTGTGACGTGTTTATTTTAATTATCTTTATTTAAAAGTGATCTAAATTTATTTTAATATTACATACATGTTGTTACACTCCCTAATTACTAACCATAATAATAATTAAATAATTAAACAACTTTACATCCAAGAAACAATTACAAAATAATAAGCAAAATAATTAAATAAAATATAAATAAGCAATAATAAATAATAAAGGGGGTTAATTCTAAGTTTACTCGGCAAGACATCGCATCTTGTGCCTACGTATCCTTACGGGAGCGGAATCAGAGTAATCGTAGTTCCCCTCAATAGGGAGGTTAGAAACTTCTTGACTGTGGTCAAGGTCTCAAGGGGAATAAACGCATCTTAAGGACACGCTTACGTGGAGTGTAGAAACTCCAAATCTCTACGTTGAAATGTTAAGTTGTAATTAGGGTTAAATTAGGGATTCCACGGCGGGAAACCCTAAAATGAGCGCGGCGGCTCTTTGACCTAATGCTAAGGGTAAAATTGTAATTTTGCCTGCGGCGAGGCATTTGTGAAAATTAGGGTTTGTAGTTTGTAGTTTTGAGGATTTGAAATTGAATGTGTGAAGTTTTACGGACTATTGGCGCGGCGGCCAAACAGTTAGACCTAACCTTCGGATGTGTGCAATGTGACAGAAATAATAGTAAACGCGTGAGATAATTGAATCATGCAAACAGAGAGATAATGTCATAATTTAAACCATGCAAGCAGAAATTTAAAGGCAGAATTTAAAGAGCGATTGTTAAGTTCGCGAGGTTACATGAGAGGAGCAGATACAATATGATAATGAAATTTGAATTGAACAATAATAAAATAAAATAAATAACGGTTCTAGTTATTATTTTAAAAAAAAGATTTTAGTTATTATTTTAAATTTATCTAAAAAAAAGTTTTTCTTAAAAATAATAGGTTTTCATATTAATTTGGAAAAGATGTTAATGTTATTTATTTTAAAAAACAGATTTTTATATTATAACAAATTTTAATAAATTAATGATAACAATAATAATTATAATGGTAATAATAATGATAATAATGATAATAATAATAAATAATGATAATAATAATAATAATAATAATAATAATAATAATAATAATAATAATAATAATAATAATAATAATAATAATAATAAAGCAATAATGAATTTTAAATGTGCCAAATAACCCAACAATGTTGCTAACGCAGAAATGCGCTCATCGCAACCAGATCTAAATCGGACGAAACAAAATTTATCGCAAAGAAAAAGAAATTAAGCAAAAAATAGTATTATTGCTCACACAAAAATGCGATCATCGCAACCAGATCGAACTAACACAAATGTCACGCGTCATGCACACAAATGTGCAAACATCGTATCGACATAATTCGATCAAAAATCTTATATATATAAACTCTAACAATTTAAAAATTATATATATATAAACGTAACAGTAATAGATAAAGAAAAAGAAATAACGGTAATAGATGAAGAAAAAAAAATAACGGTAAAAGATGAAGAAAAAGAAACAACAGTAATAGATGAAGGAAAAGAAATAACGGTAAACGATGAAGAAAAAGAAACAATAGTAATGGATGAAGAAGAAAACTAAATAACGGCAAACGGCACTCACTCCTCTTAGGTTTTTTTCATTCTCTCTTCTTTTCCAACAAGGCAACACATGTATATATAGGGAACAAATTAGGGTTAACACCGAATTGTCAATAATGTCCCTAAAGCCCATCTTAAAGCCCAAACTAAATAATTAGTTAAGAAAAAATAAAATTTAAATAATTTAAAATAATTAAAATAAACTTAAAATAAAAACTAATAATCCTATTGATTCCTAAAATAAAAAATATTATAAAAAGAACAAAATTTTTTTCAATATTTTTTATTTTATGATTTTTTGGATATTTTTATGAATAATTTAGAAAAAAGTGAAAAAAATAATATTTTAAAAAATGATTTAATTAAAATACGAAAATAATAATTAAATAATAATAAAAAACTATTTTTGTTATTTTTTTAATGAAAGATAGAAAAATTTAGAGTACAAATAATAAAAAACTAAAAAAAGTGACAAAGGTGAGATTCGAACTCTCAACCTCTCACACTCATAACTCCTTACACATGTCCTCCTGCCAATTGTGCCATTTTTACTTTTTAGAAAAAAAATGCATGCCATATGATATTTACCTGCAAAAAGTCAAACGACTACACAAATTTGTTAGTAATTGATTAAATGCAATGAAATGCGACGACAAATCTTAGGGCAAAATTTGGGGTATTACAGTTATTATGATAATATTTCTCACCCAACCTCTCTTTGATGTTGGCAAAAAAAAATCATGAAGTTTGACTTTGGTTTGACCACAGTTGACCTCAGTTTGACCTTTTAACTGCATTGACTGCTTTTGACTTATCTGATCATCTGACTGAGCAAACTTTTGAGAAAAGTCTTGAAACTTGACATGGGGGGTTCTTATACACATATAAGATGTTATGAAGCTCACTTGAAGTCTTGGAAGTCCATTTAGCCTGATTAAAGTCAAAACCCTAGTTTTGGATGCACTGCTTAGGAGGTGCATTGTCTGAGGGAATTGTCAACTCTTCTGACCAATTGTGAATTTTGTGAACCTTGTGAACCTTCTTGGAACACAAAGTCTTGTATTGTGAGGGCAAATTTTGGAGTGCAACACTACCAAGCCAGGGAGGAAATCCACTATAAGCAGTGTTAATTCAGAGCCAAACTATCAGTTTTCACTCTTCACTTAAGACCTACCCAATGCAACTTCAGCCTAACACTAGACCTGAGTTCCTACTCACTCCCCCTCAATCACAGTAGTGATATCAACCACTTAAGTTACATATTAAAATGATGACACACTTCAAACAAATCTTGATCTTGCTTCACAGCTTCAATCAAGAGACACAACACTCGTGCTTAAAAGCTTAGAGTGACACAAACAAAGTACAACTCAAAACACACTAGTCCAAAGCAATCATCCAGGTGATAATTGCTTGGCTCACAAGTAACCCTAAGATACAAAACACACGTGAAGAACAAACAAAATTCTTCACTAACAAACTCTCTAAAATCTCTAATTCAGTCTGTCCTCAATCAGGATTGTCACTCGTCTATTTATATGCAGCACATGGATCTTGGGCCTGAGTGGCAGAAGTTAGGTTTAACCAAGTTAAAACCCTTTTTCCATAAATCAGGGTTCTTTTAATTAGGTCATAGGCATTTCATGTTATACTCAACACTGCCTAGAATTTCGTCTGAGATAACTAGGATCCGTAAAATGTTTCCTGAAATCTAGCCTGAGCTTACTCATGCATTATACCAGAAAAACAAACACGTGCCCTTGATGTCAACAACCTGGTGTCATAACATTCAGTATGACATCCAATACACTTTGTTCTAGCTAACCAAACTTACCCTGCAAAACACTACACAAGCATGTCATGACATCAATCATGACATCTACACACACAGCCATGTTTTACCATAAAATGCAGCCAATCAAGAACATCTACACAATGGATCTATAGTACAACTCACAAGGAAGACGCTACAGTTAAACGAGACTTTCTTGCTCAGATTCCATGAATTCAAGACTACTCTCAGTTTAGGAAGAACCAAGATAAATCTTTGTGTGTTCATTTATCATTTACTTACTTTTGATTATTATTTTGTTGCATACATACTATCAAACATTGAACAGATTATTTAGAATATGAACTCTGTTCAGAAGCAACACAAATTGGAGAACAGAACTTAACCCCCTTCTTCTTGTGTACTTTTCTCACCTTCACTCACAAGGAAAACATGCATTAAATGATCTGTCTAAGCATGAGTCTCACAAGGCAGACATGCATGAAAAAGGGTTTACCTAAGTCAGAGTCTCACAAGGTAAACATAAAAAGAAAAGGGGGGTATGCCTAAGTCTGAGTCTCATAAGACAGACATGCATGAGAATGAGGGGTTTGCCTAATCCCAAGTATCACAAGGCGAACATGCATGAAGGGGCTTGCCTAAGCCTGAGTCTCATAAGACAAGCATGCATGAGAAAGAGTTTTAACCATGATAAGGTTATTAATCTAAAGAGAGGGGTATGATTTAGAGATAGTCGTTTAACTAAGAGAATGTGATTAACCCATCCAGGAGGTGATTAACCAAGAGAATGTGATTAATCTCAAGAGTTGTATGGGTATCCAAAACGTATTGTGTTTGGTCCAAAGAAAAAGGTATGGATGGTGTTGATTGTTGAAGTGTGGTATGAAGATTGGAAGTTGAGAAAGTTTTCATTTGAATTACACTAAAGTCTATAAACTGAGGAAAACACTTTGAATAATTAGGATCTACGTCTCGCATTCAAATATATTCAGAACTAGGGTAGGAGTGCTCCTTCTCATTCTTCTCCATTTCTTAAGACTCGTAGTGCATAATTCACATCATAATTAACAGGTTTTTTGAAGTTAAAAAGAGTTTTTGTTTTGAAAAGGATGAGGCAAGGTGTGCTTGAATGGATGAAGCTTAGCATTACCAAGTCTTGATGTCCTTGTATCTCCAGGGTCTTGAATGTGAAAAAGACTAGATTTGTCTCAGTGGATCAAGTGTAGTACAAGTGTATAGGTCTACTTCAATAAGTGATCAAGAGACTTATGATCACTTGAATGAATGAGAATTCTAAGGGGAACATACAATTGTATATAAAATTCATACAAAAGTCTAAATCACAAAATGTAATTAATTGATAAAAAATGAATTTGATCAACTAATCAAACAAGATGAACTTTCCAAGAATTATTCATTATGCATATGAAATTATGAAGAAAACTAAAGGCATTAGAAATAGGATTTAACCATGTTAAAACCCTAATTAATAATGTTACCATTAAATGAAATTAAAAGAATCTAACAATTAAATTCAATTATCCTAACCTAATTAAAATCTAACCTAAAGAATATACTATTTATAATGTGTATTTGATATGTATTTTTAAGGTGTCTTTAATGTGCTACAAGAAAAAATTAAAAGAAAAAAACAAATAATAATTAATTCACTTTGCATGGGGGTGTGAGGCTAGAAAAGAGAATCTGGTCATAAAAGGGCGTTGGGCCCAGGGCTCAGAGGTCCAAGCTGGTTCTTTGTTGAATTCAGAAGGAAGGGTGCGTTAGGAAAAAATGGGTGCCAGATAGTAAAGCCCTTTGGGCTTAGTGATTTGTGGCCCAAGGTTGTGAGGGGAAAAGGGGTTGAGTGGAGTTTGGACTAACTCATTTCTCTCTTTACTCCTACACACGCCTTCCTTCTCTCCTATCTCTCTTCTCTCGCCGAAAATCACTCCGCCGCGCCGGAGGCGGCGCAACCACCCAGATTAGCCCAAAACCACCACCATTAGAATAGTCATATCATCCTCTCTATGTCTATAACACTTAATTAATTTAAACAACATTGAATCCTCTCATCCATACAAATATCTCCAAGAACCCTAGTTCTTTGATTCAAAATTAAATGGCCAATTCTCACTAATCTGAACCCAGACCTTAGGGCTTTGATCCCCTACCCCCAATTCTACAATCTGGTAACAGAATAAACATAAAATAAGGAAGAAGATGAGAGCAGGATCCTACCTATAGGGTGCATATATGCCTTGGGAAAAGTTTAAGGTTGAAGAAGGCGATGCAGAGAAAATACCAGAGGTAAATTCTTAGCTCCTTGGCCTCTTTTAGTGGTTACTTCTTCTTCTTCTCTGAGTAGTCTGTACGAATTGCTATATGATGTTGTTGTTGAGTGTTAGAGTAAATAGAGATGAGGTTAAGCTCTATTAAAGCAAAACTTCAAGGTGAAGTTTTGCTCAACAATGGAGGACTTGAGCTCTGAGTGTGGTGGTGAGGTTGTGAGAAGAGAGAGTGGAGATAATTTGCGAAGTGGTGAATTGCGATTGTTGTTGCATGAGATTGTATAAGGAGAGTTTAAATAAAGGGACAAATGCCAACTGAATTGGGTAGATTTTAGGGCAAGGTTGGTTAAAGTTAGGTCACTTGTTAGAGTTAGTTGCTTTCATAAGTAAATTAGTTAGGGTGAATAACAGTGTTAGTGTTACATTTATTAACTTGGGATTTTGACAGTTAGTTTTGTAGGTCTGTTATGTTGAACTATTAGTGAAATTTGAAATTGGTTAGTTTAGTTAGTAAACTTTTAGGAGATTTTGCACTGTTAGTTAATGTGTTAAACGTGATAGTTAGACTGTTAGTAAATTAACAGTTAGCTAGTTGTTGGAACTAGGTGTTAGAAATTGGAAAAGAGTTATCAGTCAGTGTGTTTGTTAGTTGAAAACTTGTACTGCTATATTAATGAAAACTTATTGGTTATTTAGTTAATTGAGTTAGCTTGACTGTTAATGAGGATGTTAAATAGTTAGAAGTGGGAATTTGCAATGTTAGGCTTATTATGTTAGTTAGTTGAATCAGTTAGAGTTATGAGTTAAGATAATCGGTTAGTTAAGTTTTTTGATGTTTAGGGATTTGAGTTGTTAGTTAGTTAGTGTTGCAGTGAGAATCGGATATCAAGCTATTAATTAACTTGAATCACAAATCATGAAGTTCACCACTGAGCTTTGATTTATCCAAAGGAAAGGGTAAAGATCGAATAAAATTCTACGTGCACTATATAACAACAAAACTACGAGATCTAAGGTTCAGGGTTTGGTTATACCTAGGGAAAGTGTTGCATCCTAAGTATCTGTAGTACTTTACAGGAACCTCTTATTAGTATTTGTGTTATGTTATTATTTGCTTGCTAAGGAAAAAGGTGCTACGGTAAAGACCTAGAAGTTTATTTCTAAGTATGCTTGCCAAGACGTCGCATCTCGAGCCTACGTATACTAACTAGGATGGAATCAGAGCATTCATAGTTCACCTACGATTGGTTAGTCTCGATCACACGGGGTAAGAGAAAAGGGACGTTAGTTGTTAGTGAGCTCACCAAGATATCACATCTTTTTCCTACGTATCCTAACTAGGAATGAGGAATCAAAGCCTCTGTAGTTCACCTAACTAAAGATGAGGAACTCTTGACTGGTCAAGGTTTCATGGGGGAAGTAAGTGTTCATAACCATAACACTTACATGGAGTGCGGCAATTCCAAATCCTAAGACTAAGATAAAATGGAAAAGTAAACTAGTCTCAATCGCACGTCAACGAAAGATAATGGAGTTAGTTGTTAGTTGGTTAATGGGTTCGCCAAGATATCGCATCTTGTGCCTACGTATCCTGACTAGGAATGAGGAATCAAAGCCTCCGTAGTTAACCTAACTAAGGATGAGGAACTCTTGATTGGTCAAGGTTCCAAGGGAGAAGTAAGTGTTCATAACCATGAAATTTACATGGAGTGAAGTGACTCCAAATCCTAATGCTAGGATAAAAGAGAAAGTAAGAGTCCATGACAGAACACTTACATAGAGTACAGAGACTCTAATCCTAAGGCTAGGATAAAGGGTGAGACTCTAAAATAGTCTCAAGGGAAAAGTGGACAAGACTATCATAAATATGACATGGCAGTCAACAAGGAATCCTTTCCTTTGGAATGGGTAAAAGAGATCATCAAACAAAAGAGGCATCAAAATCATGACATAAACAAGAAAGTCATTCACAAGATTTCATCAAGAAATATTTACAATTATCATCAATGAAAGAAGTCACAAAAGTACCTGACACAAAATATAATTAGACACATTGGAAAATAATACGACAGGAAAAGGTGAGCACAAGTTATGAGCAAAAGTATAGTCAGAACACGAATCAAAATTGCAAGATTAAGCAGAAGACGTGTAAGTCAAGTCACAAAAGTTAGAAGTTAAATTCACAAAAGAAACTAGTTAACATAATTTAGAGAAAACCTAAATAATTCTAAGCATAAATCCTATACACAAATCAAAATTGAAAAAAAAAATCCAATGTTAATCAAGAAAATATTTTTGTAGTTTTTTATTAATAATTAAAATCACTAATTAATCAATTAAACCTAATCAAAATATTTACTAACTAAATTAATTTATCAAATAAATAAATAAAACAAAATTAAAAGGGCATGAAAGGACATGGGGGTGTAAGATATTATGGATTGTATTAAAGCATAAACAATGGGCCTTTTTTTGAGCCCAAAACAAGATAGGTTTTAGCAACAACATCTACCAGCAAAGATTACTCACGTGCTTATTGTTTCAACGCACAAAACAAAATTCTTGATATTCTTCCTAACTGTTCACTTCTTTATCACTTCATCTCGTTTCACAATTAACCTTTTCTCCCTGTATCTCATGTGAGACAACGAATATCATCCTCTCCCATCTCGCGGCAACTACTCTTAATTCACTCTCACTTTCTCTTCTTCACTCGTGTCGTTTCTCTCTTTCACAGTAGATTGTTTTCGGTGGTAGTTTGCGTTTGATATTGATGGCGCTAACAACGGTTTGTGTTGTAGAAGTTGTCGTGGGATGAGTTTTAAAGTGATTCGGCTGTGTTTGGGCATCGAGCTTGGTGGTGTGGGTTTGTGGATTTTTGGAATAATTTATAGTGGAGGGAGATTTGAGATTATGGTGATGATGGTTTGCAGTTTTCGGTGGAAAGGAATCACATGAATGTTCCTGAAGATTTGAGACTCGTTGATACAAGCACAACAGATGAGAGTTGTTTTTCGGTGGGAAAGAAAGATAGAGTCGTGGTGTCAAAATGTTGCAGGTGGTACAGTCTTGGTAGCAATTGCCTTTGTAAGGTTTTGTAATAGTGTTAGTCCTTTGTTATGGACGGGTTCTTTTGGATGTGGAGTGAAGCAGTGCGTTGTGCAAGGTATGCAGGGAGTGTTTTGGCTGTAAAGTTTGAACTGTTGCAAGTGTTTGGAGGGCGGTGCAGTGTAACAGAGTTTTGGAGGCTTGTGAGTGCATTGGAGATGGCCGTGTGAGGTCATTTGGTCAAGGTTTTTGACTAATTGGGACCTTTTTTCTTTCATGGACTTGTAATAATAATAATAATAATATAAAAAAATTAGTAGGTGAATATTATTTAAATTAGATAATTAGTATGATTATTATTATTTGTTATTATCTATTTGGGAAATAATAATAATAATAATAATAATAATAATAATAATAATAATAATAATAATAATAATAATAATAATAATAATAATAATAATAATAATAATAATAATAATAATAATAATAATAATAATAATAATAATAATAATAATAATAATAATAATAATAATAATAATAATAATATAAAAAAAAGAAGAAGTAAATTTTAATGATTATTAAATAAAATTAAAAAAAAAGTGAAATTTAATGATTATTAGCAAAATGAAAAATATATTAACAAAAAGAAGAAATAAACTTTAAACTAAACTAGTGATTTAAAAGCAATAAATAAATAAAAATTCTAAATTAAAAAAATATAAAGTTCTAAACTATAAAATAAAGATTAAATGTGAAACTTACGTATGTAAATAATGAATAAAAGACTTCTAATTTTAACATCGAAACAAAAATCTAAGATAAAACAGATAAAATTTAATCAAGATAAAATTAAGTGACAAAAATTAGCTGGAAAAAGCATCATTATTGATTAATGGACTACATGACTGTAAATGCAAAAAAGGTTGACTTAAAATGATATGTAAAAGATCAGAGGATCTGAGGGTAAAATTTTTTGGGGTATGACAGTTGCCCCTATTTAAATATCTTCACCGGATGACATGAGTGATGATAATCCTCATAAAATCGTGGTGAAAAATATTTAAATATAGATAATCAAAAATTTTGCCCTTAGATGCAATGACATGCTATACTATGGACAAAAGAAAATCAACTTATAATGTTGACAAGCCATGAACTCTAGTATGATGAAAATGATGGAATGCTAAATGCAAAATGTAGACAAACGAAAGCAAATAGGGATAGAGACAATGCAATGAGTAACCACTCACTGGGGATGACAAAACCCTAGGGAAGCTGAAACAAACTGAGAAAATCTAAAGTGATTGATCAACTGGTTCAGACGTGACCGACTGATACTTTATAAGAAACACAAGTCCTCACTGGAGGTGGAATCGGAAAGACGGTCTCCATTGGGGAATATCCAGTTGATTAACAAGTTTAAGCAATGACTGACTGACACTCTGAAAAGAATAGACATGATAGAACCCTCAAGGATTTAGGATTGGACCAAAACAAAACAAGTCCTCATGGGAAGTAGAACCAAAAGATGGGCTTCAATAGAGGTATCTGGAATGATTGATCATCAAGTTCAAGCAATGACTGGATATATTCTAGAACATAAAGATCCTCAACGAAGGTAGAATTGGAAAGACAATATCCATTTGGGAAAGAAAATAAAGCAAGACATCTAGAGTGATGGAACAACAGTTTCAAGCCATGACCGATTGGCACTTTAGAAGAAAAGATCCTCACTGGAGGTTGAACCAGAAAAACGGTCTCCATTGGGGAAAGAAAAGTTTCACAAATGAGTGAAAGAAAGGCATTTCTTCTAAGACTGGAACTCCCATCAGAAAAATGAACTCCTCCAAAGTAGGAACTAGAACATAATCAGGGAATGTAAAATAGCGCAACTGAGGGTCGTAGAACTGCAGCAGAGTGTGGGTAGCTCCTTGTTCGTAACTTGTGACTTTGTGGACGAAGCTCAGAATCTTCCCATAGTCTCTTTTGAAATCTTCCATGACACCAAAACTAGCCATGGAAATAAGACCAAATAAAGGTCTTAACTCCGGTAGCGGGAACTTATAGATGATAGTCTTCTTCAATGTTGATGGCATATCAGATTACTAGAATCAAAGGGAAAATGAGAATCTGAGATCACACATACATGCAAATGTTAATATGCAAATGCAAACAGGGGATCAAGACATCCAAAAGTTGTTGTGTCGTTGACTGAGTTGAACCAAAACTTTGCTTTGACAAGAAACGCAGAATACCAGAACACTTAGAACCAAAGTTTGCTTTGACAGAAAATCGGGTCGGTTGAAAGTTAAGATTTCCTGCAAAACCCTTCCCACTCACATGTGGGACCTAATCTCTGAAAAAGGTGTGGTATCCTATGCAGGTCATCAGTATCACAGACTCTCAAGTCGAGAAAAGATGATACGTTCACCATTTTTGGTTTGGCATTATGGTCAATCAATGAGGTCTCAACTGACTTCCCAATGAACGGTCTCCAGAGTCGTTAGTTTTCAGATCCAACACCCCCTCAACTGTCAAAGATGCACAGGATATGATGTCTTCAAAGAAAACCTCATCTGGACGCGAATTTCATGAGGGCTCGTGCATGCCAAACATGCAAGCCCGCACTACTCTCCACACTAATACTAGGTGTATACTCAAGCCTGGGTATTGGGCTTATCTCTAAATAGAACACCCCACTCAACAGCATAGCAGCAATACAATATGATAACAAAGAAAAAGTGTGGAAAATAAAATGCAAATGCAATGATATACAACAAGAATCATACAAATACAACACACAAATATACACACCCAAAAGTAAAACAGCCAAGCACTAGGATTGACTCTCATAGGGAACCAGCAGTCCCCAGTAGAGTCGCTAGCTGAACCACTGTGAAAAAGGGACCGGCGGAAACAAACAGAAGAGTCGCCATCGAATGTCATTTATCCCAAAGTGAGTGAAAGGAAACAATCGAAGAAAACCTAAAAGAATGGGAAAGACAAGATCATCGCAACCAAATCTTGGGTTCGGGAGTCGGTTACACAAGGGGAAGGTATGAGCACCCCTCACTTTTGTTGTACTCAACGGGATTCATGCTTGTTGTCTAATTAAAGGGTGAAAGTTATCTAAAAGTCACTGCTAAACGGGGGATGGAAAATAAAAGAGAAGACTCGATAGGACATCGCCGCCCTATGCCTACATATTCCCTCGTGCAATGCGAAAGTCAGAGTCAAAGTAGTTCGGAAAACTACGGGTGATGGGGGGAAGGTTGCTCGCCAAGACATCGCCATCTTGTGCCTATGTATCCTCATCTAGTATGAGAAATCAGAGCAAACGTAGTTCAGGCGAACTAAACCACTGGTTGGTTAAGTATTTTTTTTATAAGTGACATTAAGTTTCCATTCCAGCAGTTAGGGACGATGCCTGTTTGCGGTAGAACGGAAAAATAACGTACTCTTTTCTGAAAATGATTTGAAGAACAATCCCAAAGGATAAAAAGTTTTGAATTTGGTGTGTTAGTTTTAGTGAAGTGGATTGAGTTAGTTTGAGACTTGCGTCGCACTAAAGACTACGACGCAGGAGCGAATGTGTTGCATATCGCCCAAAGGGCATACGCTCAACACTCTAGATAAGCAAGGAGAAACCCCCCACTCATCATTCCCCATGCACTTAAGGCTCGTAGCGTACGATATTTATCGTTTTTTATTAAGTGTCTTGAAGGAGTTTGAGATGAGAAAAGAGAGACGCACAAAAGGTTTAGGGGAAACTGAACCCTAACTGTTATCATATAAAATGGCCCTAAAGTCAGGATTAGAAAGGAAACCTACCTAATGTTGTCATGCTTGGATTGAAAGCCTAATGTCTCTCTTACCTCTAACTTAATCGGAAATTAAGTAAAGCTAGAAATCCTAGAGGATCATGTGAATACAAGAGGTAAATGATAAGTAAACATGAAGCATCGCAATCACAAATAACATTAAGTATCAAAACTTAAATTAAAATCCAAAAACCAGTACGTACAAGTATCATTAAAGAAATATTTACAAACGCACTCGAGAATTAATCGAAACTAAAACCAAAATTAGGAACAAAAATAGTCAAAGTTAAGTTAATTAGATTCTAAACAAAAGGTTAATCTTAAGTTGATTCAAAAGCTAATTTCTAATCTTATTCTAACTTAAAGTTAAATTCTAGGATTAAAACTAATTGAAATACTAAATATACTACTAATAAAAATCTAAGTCTAATCTAACTTAAAATTTTAAGATTAAAATTAATTCTAGAATTAAACTAACCTAATCCTAAATGAGAATCAAATTCTAAGACTAAAAACTAAATCTAGGATTAATCAAAAATCTAACACTAGTAAAAATCTAATCAACAACCAAATTAACTAAAACTAATCTAATTCTAAAAATAAATATAATACTAATGTTAAATAAAATCTAATCTAACTCTAGATTAAAATTAAATTCTAACTCTAATATAATCCTAAATTAGTCAAAAATCCTAAGTTAATTCTAAATGAATTCTAAAACTAAATCTAATCCTAATATTAGTAAAACTAATAAAAAAAATCTAAATTAAATAATTAATTGAAATCTAAATCAAAACTAAATTCTAAAATTAATATCTAATCCTAAGATTAGTAAAACTAATTAGTAAGCCAAAACTAGTTTTAAAAAAAAGATTAATAAACAAAACCAAAAAAGCAAAAAAAACAGGTAGGGTGCAAAAGAGCAAGCAGGAGGATGCATACAGCAGCCCAGGCTCGGGGGGTTAGGTCCAAAAGTCCTAATCTCAACATAGGGGTTGTAGGGTGAGACTGAGGGTGCGACAGAAAAAAACTAAATAGGCTGAAGGCCCAATTCGATTCCCCCTCTCTTGACCTAATAAAACCACTCACAACCTCACTTCTCCTCGACAACAAACACACCGACATTAACCTAAATCTCTCTCCCTACCGCGCCGTCCCAAAAGAACTCTCGCTGCGATACAACGTTGCTACATAGTCGCGTTCGACCCCAACCTCAACTCAATTCACACAAACCAAAAACAACTTGCGGCTAATCACCTACGAACGAACGAAAAAAAAAATGCAAACACAAAGTCAATTCAATCACAGAAAAATGGAGTCCAAAGGAGATTACCGGATTTGCGCAAAAATGAAGACTGAAGGGCGCCGTAAAAAGTATGAAATCCCTTTGTTTTTTCTTCCTTTGAGCGTTCTGCTTTCTTCCGAGTGCTTCAACTTCTGCAACGCGTATTTTTGTTATTGTAGAAATCACTTTGAATCGTTTGCGAAAGAGCAATTTTTACATTTGTGTTGATGTTGCGGAGTTATTTTGCAGGTTTTTGGATTTTTATTGAAAATTTGTTGAGGGAGAAATGAAGGGTAAAGCTAGGATATGGAGGTTGCAGTGTTGTTGCAGAAGATTTATGCAGGAAAGAAAAAAATGAGAGATGACGAGTTTTCGAAGAAATAAAGAGAAAAACGTGTGAGGTGAAGGTTGCTCGTGATTTTTTCTCTCTCTACAGGTTATGAATTTGTTGGTGAATTAACAATGTAAGTCTTCTTTACAGTTGCCGCAACTTACAGAAATGGAAAACTGAAATAATGATTATGAAGGTTAGAACTGAGAGCGAAGAAAGAAGATGCTGACCAGGAACTTTGAGTATCTTCTCCCCTTATAATTTTCACTCTCTCCTTTACAATTGCTCTCCTCTCCCTTTTAAAACAAGAATAAAAAAAATTTCTAACTTTTGTCCGGTTGTTGCAGGGTATAGCAGAAGAAGGTACTAGTTGTTGGTTGTGTGGAGACACGGGTACGTCTTTTGCTACAGAAAATGCGTTGGTTGTGGCGTGCCTCCCCTTCTTAATGAAATCGTCCTTTTCTTTGGATTTTAGTGACATCACAATGTATGAATTGCAGGTGCAGAGTGAATTGAAATTGTGGGACCTGTTGAGTTGTTGGCTGAGTCTCAAGGCAAATGGGAATTGGGATCTCATGATGTTGTTTTCTTTTTTCTTGCAAAGGGATGGAAATTGCAGCAAAGTCGCGTTAAGGGTGGAGGCAGTACTATACGCTGAATTTTTGACAGTGTGTAGCAGTTAGTGACAACCTTTATTCATGGCTAGTGTGAGACTTTTGTCAAGGTGTGGTATTAGTTGTTGCCGGTTTTATACAGAAAGGATGTGGGACATGGTTTGCTGATTTTGCACAAAGGTCATGTGGGGCCATCTTCTTTGTAACCTGTTTTGGGTTGTTTGTAGTTGCATTCTATCAGTAAAAATTTGTTGTCAACTTTATATCAATTATGCTGCTCCTTTATTTCCCAAACTTCTTATTTGAATTGTAGTAGCCAGGCCATGCTTAATATATTTACCATAAGATGACACACTTTTCAGAGTTAAAACAACGAAACTTAATTGGATCAAAATTGAATTTTCAAGGCATTGCACCATTAACTTCTATTATACAACAACATCCTAATTAGTGTCCCTTTACATGCCTCGTCTATTTGGAAATTAAAGAAATTACCAAGCCAATATCTATGTGAATGGCTAGGGGGATTAGGAAACCGACCATGATAGAATGCATTGCCAACCAAATCACCAAGAAGACTTGAAGTTAGTTTCTTGATGTATTATTATGGAAATTGGAATGGTGGATATAACTTCTCTTCGCATGAATGCATTGGATTTGAACTTCGCTTAAATATACTTGAACCACACTTGATAATGAAAGCCCCAAATATACACTTGACTGAATACTCAACCCAAAACTCTCAATTTTCAATGAAGACCGTCTTGCATTCTCAGTGAAAAACCTAACTTTAATCTTCTAACGACGAATGACTTGTATCACCGACAATGAACACTTGAAAGAATAATAATGTATATAACCCATTGTTCCTTGATATGAGATCTTAATCAGCCATGTACACACCAAGATCTTCAGTAACATGTGCCTCAAGTGATGGTGGAATTTCCCTGAATGATAAGATTCACTGACGCACAAACTTTTGTAAGGAAACTCTCTTGAGTACCACATGATTAGGGAAACGAACCCTAGCTCATGTTACTCCTTGAGGAAACTTGATAAAGATGAACCATGTAGCCTGACAAACCCTATGAATAGGCAAACACCACTAACAAGATAAATAACAAGACAAAACTTCGATCCCATGCCTCAGAAGATCCATGCAACATATGATTATGAACTATGAACTAAAGATGATGCAGATGAGTGCGAAACAACAGCCAGTTAAGGTTAGAAAAAGTGAGGGCAAATTTTGGGGTGCAACAACGTCAACTCCATCAAAAGAATCTACTCTGAGTGAGATCTTCATACCTACCCTACGAGATATACATCTTGGGAGGCCCACACTATGCGGCCATCGTTCCTAGTAGGCTAAGGGTTTAAGGTTCTACAAAGGTCCTTAGATTCATGGATCCTTATGAAAACATCGAGTCCAACGACAACTATATGTCGGACGCCAATATTCTCAAAGGATCTACTCTAAGTGAGATTATCATGTTAACTCTAATGAGATCTAAATCTCGCGGACCCATACTACTCAACCATCTTCTTATCTTATGTTTTTACTTAAAACTCGGGTAGAAAATTGTTCACTCAAGGTTTTGCAATCAGAAATCCAAATATCAAAGATCTAATCACAATATAACAACAACAAAAAACATAAGATAAAAGTAAAGTCAAACAAATAAACAAACACAAAAACCTAACTATTTGACTCACTTAGAGATGGGCGAGTCCCCAACAGAGTCGCCATCTATCGTACCTCAAAAAATAAGAACGACCTCGCAAAGCGCAATTACGCACTCGCAGGATGAACTTAACAGAGTCGCCACCGATCTTTATTTATTCCCATAGAGAGAAAGGGAAACTATCGAATAATACCGCTAAAAGAAAGATAAGGATATGTTCATCGCAACTAATATCAGGGTTTGGGAGTCAGTTACGCAAGGGAAAGGTATTAGCATCTCTCACGTCCGTTGTACTCAATGGGAACCGTTAGGTTAATTATGTGTGTTAGTGTTGGCTTAAAAGTTAGGCTTCTCAACTTATTAAGGGAAAAGAAAAAAGAAAATGACCTAAAAAGATTTTTATTACTATGGGGCTTGACAAAATTTCGCAATCCTGCTCCTACGTATCTCCAAGTGCAATAGAGAATTCAAGGCACATGTAGTTCTAGGTAAAAAAAGTTTGTCTGTTGGTCGTTTTTAGCGAAAGCTATTTTGTATTAATCGACGAAAAACATTATTTTACCCAAAACATATTAGGAGCAGATGTTTACACCACATTAAATGAATTTACAAATCACATTTATGCCACTTACCTCAACTCAACAGGTGTGGATGAAATATTGTTTTGCATCATCTTAAGACAAAATGTCTTTTGTTTTTTATAAAAGGTTTTAGGTTGTGCCAAAAGGCAAAAAAGTTTGAATGAGTTTGATGTGTTTTAGGGTTTATGAGAGAGTTTGGACAAACGAGATCGTTGACTACACCCTACTTCTTTTTCATCTTTATTATTGAAAAGTGTTTGAGTTTTTTTTAGATGTTTTAAGGTTTTGATGATAAAATACACTCGATATTAATCGAGGTTTGTTTTGTATTTACAAAAAGGTTTGAAAAGATTGTAGAGTTTAAAAATGATTTTAAATGGACATGAAATTGTTTTGAAATTGATTAGAAATGTTCATGAAGTTAGTGTAAAATTGAAACATTTGTAAGATACAGAACATGATTATTTACATGTGTGGGAGCATAAACATGGATAGAAAAAATTTCTAACAAAATGATGAAACACAATGAAATTGATTAACAATGAATCAAGTACTTCAGTTAGCAATAAAAACAATCAATCAGTTAAATAGAATCTAATTAACTTAATCAAATAGAATTAAAATCAATTAATTAGTTATTAACCTAAATAAATAACTTATCAAGAACAAAATAATAAAAATGAAGATTAATAAAAGAAAGAAAAAGAATGATGTAGAATAAAATGGAGAGGGTGTAGACAATAAAGGGAAATTGGGCCCAAATCAATTTAAAACACTAAAATCCTAATTCAACTAATAATAAGAGTAAATGATAATTATAAAATAAAAAATATAATAATACAAATAACCTCTCTCTCTCTCTCTCTATATATATATATATATATATATATATATATATATATATATATATATATATATATATATATATATATATATATATATATATATATATATATATATATATATATATATATATATATATATATATATATATATATATATATATATATATATATATATATATATATATATATATATATATATATATATATATGAGTGTATTCAGCGCCTTCCTATACACATGCGGGCTACTAAAAAAATTTAATAATAAATAATAATAATAATAATAATAATAATAAAATAAATAAAGCATTTACGTGACATGTTCTTTTAAAATATATATATATATATATATATATATATATATATATATATATATATATATATATATATATATATATATATATATATATATATATATATATATATATATATATATATATATATATATATATATATATATATATATATATATATATATATATATATATATATATATATATAATAACAACAAAACAAAGGTACTGAAGAACAAACCTCTCTCTCATTTTCATTTCTTAAACTGCTTCTCCTTCAAGAGAGGAAAAAGAAAATCTCAACGCCTTGTTCATCACAATGCGTTGACCAACTCTCTTATGACTCTCTCTCACTATATCTCTCACTTTGCAATTGAAGAATTTACGAGATTGATGAGAACGATGACGATTAAAGTGAAAACAGAGGTGCGGCGGAGAGAGCATTGGCCAATGGCTGTTCGGTTTTCCGTCGCATATGAAGGTTCTAGGAGGTTTGTGGTGTTTCGTTGTTGCTCGAAGGACGTCAATGGCAGGATCGATAATACAATTATTATTGAGTTGGATGGAGTTTCATTGTGTTGCAGGTGTTGGAGAAATTGCATGAATAAATTTTTACATATCTCTTTAGAATTTGTAATGTGATAGTGTTGTTTAATCTCTTCTACTAGCTCAGATATGGTTGAATCATGTCCAGTAGAATCTGAGAATCCAGCTGGAATGCCTGAAGCAGCTACTCCATTTGTAACCCTACTTGGTCATTCATTAGTCAAGAACAAATCAACAACTCTAGGTTCCTTGGCTATCGCGCGCAAAGCATCAACATCATATTCACAAGAAGTTCCAAACTTAACATTTGATGATTTCCTACTAGATAAATAGGTGACAGATAACCTAAAGAGGTTGAACTTGCCACTGCCTTTCAACCAATACAAATTATCACAATCCTTGAAACTATCCATCTTGAAACCATGGCTAGTAGAACCCTTAGTGGCCATGAGAAGTTCGTGTGGTTGTTGTTAGAACACAAATTGGTTCTTAATAATATCTCTATGTTTTGATGATAACTATTATGAAATTTTGTAATTAAGAATTATATACTCTAAAATTTGCCTGAGAGTTTTTACTGCAGATAGTAAAGGAATTAACACTCCAGAAGCAAATCAGAATTGAACATAAGAAATTTGCTAGACTCTGAAGCGCCAGATGCAATCATTAGAAGATTCTGAATGCTGCCAACAGAAGATCCTGAGCGTAGCCTCCAGAAGGATCTGAAGCAGAAGCTCCAGAAGAATCTGAAGCAAGTCAGAAGCATCTGAACCATAGAAGAATTCTGTATGAAGAGTTTTTTTTAAAAGCATAGTTTCTACAGAAGATTCTGAAAGTACTAAAGCTGCCAGTACTGAAGATCTGTCTCAAATATGCTCTGATCTTAAACACGCTAAAAGCACACCTGCTGCAGAAGACTCTGATTCAGCAAAAATCTGATCATCATCAGAAGGCTCTGACCCAATTAGACTCTGATGAATTTGCTGAAAACTGAAGAAGAATTATTCAAAGTTTATATCTGTTGGAATGATCCAAACGTCTCTTTCCTTTTTATGCTAGACACAAGAACACAGACAAAAAGGATTTATCTGTGCTTTCTTCTTCTAGGAAAGGTCACTTGATGTGAAGACAAAAAGGCTCAGACCTTTTGGACACTCTTCTCAACGTGAAGCTCCCTTGGATCAGCTGCCTATAAAAGCAAGACTTCACCAATTTCTTCAGTTGACGTTTTTATTAAATGAAAAGAAATCAACGTTCAAGCTTTCATACTATTCATATTCATTCTAAGAATTAATTTCTTTGTTCTAAATAGTTAAGTGAAAAATCACAGTTGTGATAAAGCTTTATAGAAGCAATCTTAAACACTTGTATTTGTTTTACATTTGATTGTAAACCTTAAGAAGATCCAGTTAGGATCAGTAGTTCTTGAGAATACTTTGAACAGTTGTTCTTAGTGCTAACTATTGTAATCAGTTGATTTAATAGTGGATTAAGTCCTTGATTGAGAAAGGCAAATCACTCTAGGAAGGGTGGACTGGAGTAGTTGAGTTCAACGAACCAGGATAAAAATACTTGAGATTTTATTTCTAAATTTTAATCTTAATACTTATTCAACCCCCCCCCCCCCTTCTAAGTATTATCTCACCTTCAGTTGGCATCAGAGCTCCGGTTCTGCGTGTGCTACCACTTAACAGTGACAGTAAAGATCCAGAGAGAAATACTTTGATATATATTTGGTTGTTACTATGGCTGATAATACAATGTCTAACATTAACAACAAATATGAAGAAAGGGACAGAATCAACACCAAACCCCCTATGTTTGATGGGGAGAAATTTGATTATTGGAAAGACAGAATTGAAAGTTTTTTCCTTGGATATGATGCTGATTTATGGGATCTGGTCATAGATGGATATGTTCATCCCACTGATGGGAATGGCAAGAAGATAGACAGAAAATCTATGACAGATGCTCAGAAGAAAGAATTTAGAAATCATCACAAGGCCAGAACAATATTGTTGAATGCAATATCTCATACTGAGTATGAAAAAATTACAAACAGGGAAACTGCATTTGACATGTTTGAATCCTTAAAGATGACTCATGAGGGAAACTCTCAAGTCAAGGAAACAAAGGCTCTGGCTCTGATCCAGAAGTATGAATCCTTCAAGATGGAAGACTCTGAATCTGTTGAAGCAATGTTCTCCAGATTTCAAATACTTACAGCTGGACTAAAGGTTCTGGACAAAGGATACTCTACTACTGATCATGTGAAAAAGATCATCAGAAGCTTACCCACCAGATGGAGACCTATGGTGACAGCGCTGAAGATGGTTAAAGATCTGAACAAGATCTCCTTGGAGGAACTGATCAGTTCACTAAGAAGTCATGAAATTGAACTTGAGGAAGATGAACCTCAAAAGAAAGGTAAATCTGTTGCTTTAAAATCTAATAAATCTGCTAAAGCATTGCAGGTAATAGAGGAAAGTTCTGAAGAATCCTCATCTGAAGATGAAGATGAATTGTCCATGCTGTCCAGAAGAATAAACAAACTCTGGAAGCATAAAGGAAAGAAGTTCAGAAACTTCAGAAAGCCTGACCAAAGAAAAGAATCTTCTGGACACAGAAGATCTGGCAAAAAGGAGATTTTTTGTTATGAATGTAAAGAACCTGGACATTACAAAAATGAATGTCCAAAGATGCTGAAAGAAAAGCCTAAAAGAAAATTTGATAAGAAGAAAAAGGTTCTGATGGCCACCTGGGATGATTCAGATACATCTGAATTTGAATCTGAGTCAGAAGAAGAATGTGCCAATGTAGCTTTGATGGCAGACATAGAAGATCAGGAGGAAGGAACTTCAGGATCTGAATCTGACTCTGAATCTGACTCTGACGCTGAAGAGGTAATGGCTAAACTTACTAAAGAAGAACTTATCAAAGTGTTATCAGAAGTTCTGAAAAGCTATAACAATATTAAGCTCAAATACAAGAAGCGTCAAAGCAATCTTGTATCTGAGAATAATATTCTCTAATCAGAAGTAGCTGAGCTAAATGAAAAGAACTTAAAATTGAAAAATGATTCAGAATTAGCTCAACAAAACTCTGATTCTGAAACTGAATCTGAATGCAAAAATATTTTGGAAAAATATGATTATAGCTTTCAGAAGTTTCTTGCTGAAAGCATAGACAGAAGCAAAATGGCTTCTATGATCTATGGAGTTAGCAGAAATAACAGAAAAGGAATTGGATATGAATCCCCCTCTGGAAAGGATTTAAATCTAAAACCTGTTGATAAAATTATCATCAAGAAAACTCCTTTATATTCACACTTTAAATTTGGTCACTTGAATGATATTGAACTAACACGCTCTGAAAAGAGTATTCATATGTTTAAATCTAAGGCTAGTCAGAATAAACCTTACGTTGAAAAACAGAAGTTTAGAAAAACCTTCAGAACCACTAACCTTAAAGGACCCAAGAAGATCTGGGTACCTAAAAGTAAAATAATTCCTGTTGCAGATGTTCTTAGCAGCAAGGTCAGGACGCCAATCATGGTACCTGGACTCTGGATGCTCACGACACATGACAGGAGAAAGGTCTATGTTCCAAAGCCTGGAGCTTAGATCTGGAGGTGATGTGTAATTTGGAGGGAACCAGAAGGGCAAGATCATTGGATCTGGCACCATTGGAAATGGTAAACTTCCCTCTATTACTAATGTTTTACTTGTTGAAGGGTTAAAACATAACTTATTGTCCATAAGTCAATTAAGTGACAATGGTTATGATATTACCTTTAATCAAAAATGTTGTAAAGCTATTAGTCAAAAGGATGGCTCTATCCTATTTAGTGGTAAGAGGAAAAACAACATTTATAAAATAAATCTTTCAGAACTTAAAGTTCAGAATGTTAAATGCCTCTTGTCTGTTAATGAAGAGCAATGGGTCTGGCACAGAAGATTGGGGCATATTAATATGAGACGTATATCTCAGATTAATAAACTTAATCTTGTCAGAGGACTTCCTAATCTGAAGTTCACCTCAGATGCTCTTTGTGAAGCATGCCAAAAAGGGAAGTTTTCAAAATCATCTTTTAAATCAAAAAATGTTGTTTCTACTTCCAGACCACTAGAATTACTTCATATTGATCTGTTTGGACCAGTGAAAACTGCATCCATCAGAGGCAAAAAGTATGGATTAGTCATTGTTTATGACTATAGTAGATGGACATGGGTAAAGTTCTTAAAACACAAGGATGAGTCACATTCTGTGTTCTTTGACTTCTGTAAACAAGTCCAGAATGAAAAAGATTTCAAAATTATAAAAGTCAGAAGTGATCATGGTGGTGAATTTGAAAATAAATATTTTGAAAAATATTTTAATGAAAATGGCATTGCTCATGATTTTTCCTGTCCTAGAACTCCACAATAAAATGGAGTTGTAGAGAGGAAAAACAGAACTCTGCAAGAAATGGCCAGAACCATGATCAATGAGACAAACCTGGCAAAACACTTTTGGGCAGAAGCAATCAACACAACCTGTTACATTCAGAACAGAGTGTCTGTAATACCTCTTCTGGAGAAGACTCCATATGAACTGTGGAAGAACAGAAAGCCCAACACTTCATATTTTCATCCTTTTGGATGTATTTGTTATATGTTTAATACTAAAGAAAATCTGAACAAGTTTGATTCCAAAGCACAGAAGTGTTTCATGCTTGGATATTCTGAATGCTCTAAAGGCTACAGAGTATACAATATTGAGACACAGATTGTGGAAGAATCTATTCATGTTAGATTTGATGATAAGCTTGGCAATAAAAAGCCAAAGCAGTCTGAAAACTCTTCAGATAGAGAAGTAGTCTTCACAGACTCTGAAGTTCCAGAGGCAGACAAAGCTCAAGTGAAGGAACCAGAAGCAACGCCAGATGCCATTCCTTTAACTTCTCAGATGAACAATCTAAACATTTCTGAAGAATCAACTGTTAGAGGATCATCATCCAGAATTAAAGCTTCTCATCCAGAGAATGTCATTATTGGAAAGAAGGATGATCCCATCAGAACAAGATCCTTTCTAAGATCATCTGAAGCATCATTATTTGGACTGGTGTCAGAAATTGAACCATCTTCTGTAGATGAAGCTCTGCAAGACAATGATTGGATTATTGCCATGCAAGAAGAGTTAAATCAATTCACCAGAAATGATGTGTGGGACTTAGTTCAAAGACCAAAAGGATTCAATATAATTGGAACAAAATGGGTCTTCAGAAATAAGCTAAATGAGAAAGGAGAAGTTGAAAGAAATAAGGCAAGGCTTGTTGCTCAAGGGTACAGTCAACAAGAAGGTATTGATTACACTGAAACTTATGCTCCAGTGGCAAGGTTAGAATCTATACGCCTTCTTATTTCATTTGCTGCACAAAATAACATCACTCAGTATCAGATGGATGTTAAAAGTGCCTTTCTAAATGGTATTATAGAAGAAGAAGTTTATGTCCACCAACATCCTGGTTTTGAAAATGAAAAATTTCCAGATCATGTTTTCAAACTAAAGAAATCTCTATATGGTTTAAAACAAGCTCCTAGAGCTTGGTATGAGAGATTGAGCAATTTTCTTCTGGAGAAAAATTTCATCAGAGGCAAAGTGGACACAACACTCTTTTGTAAATCATTTAAGAAAGATCTTCTAATTTTCCAAATTTATGTAGATGATATAATATTTGGATCTACCAATACTATGCTGGGAAAGGAGTTTGCTAAATGTATGCAGGCAGAATTTGAAATGAGCATGATGGGAGAACTCAGATTCTTTCTAGGAATCCAAATCAATCAAACTCCAGAATGCACTTACATACATCAGACCAAATATGTTAAGGAACTTCTGAAGAAATTTAACATGACTGATAGTAAGCTGGCAAAGACTCTCATGCATCCAACTAGCTCACTTGGCAAGGAAGAGGTAAGTAAGAAAGTAGATCAGAAGCTCTACAGAGGTATGATAGGATCTCTTCTTTACTTAACTGCTTCTAGACCTGACATATTATTCAGTGTATGCTTGTGTGCTAGATTCCAATCAGATCCTAGAGAATCACACTTGACAGCTTTCAAAAGGATTCTAAGGTATCTGAAAGGTACTTCTAATGTGGGTTTGTGTTACAGAAAATCTGATGATTTCAAATTAGTTGGATTCTGTGATGCTGACTACGCTGGACACAGAGTGGAAAGGAAAAGTACTTCTGGAAGTTATCAATTTCTAGGAAGAAATCTAATCTCTTGGTACAGCAAGAAGCAACCCACAATTGCACTTTCAACCATAGAAGCAGAATATATTGCTGCTGCTGGATGTAGCACGTAGATGCTCTGGATGAAAAGTCAGCTAGAAGATTATCAAATATTTGAAAGTAACATTTCTATCTTCTGTGATAATACTTCTGCTATATGTTTGTCTAAGAACCCCATTTTAAACTCTAAGGCAAAACATATAGAAATTAAGTATCATTTCATCAGAGACTATGTTCAGAAGGGAATCATAAATTTAGCCTTTGTTGATACAGATCATCAATGGGCAGACATTTTTACAAAACCCCTTATTGAAGATAGATTCAAATTTATTCTGAAAAATATTGGTATGGATTTTTGTTCAGAATGATATTTAGCAGAAGCAAATTTTACAGATGCAAAAATGCCTAATGCTCTGAAGTATTTCTTCTGATTGCTTATTTGTGTGAAACTCTAAACTAACAATCCTTAGAGGATCTGAACGTTGGTTAACGTTTCATTTCTCAAGAGAATTCAGAACACATGCAAGCAAACACGTGTCACTCTAAATCTGCATAGGTGGCGTGTACACTACTGAAGAGACGTTTGAGGTGAAGTTTGAATAGTGAAAATCTTGATTTTCCCCCCAATTTGTCAGAAGTAATAAATGCTTGAAATGATTTTTATTCTTTTCATTTAATGCTTTGTTCAAATGTGCCAAATTCTGACTGTTTGTATGCCTATATGTTTTAGTATAAATATATCTCTTCTCTTCACAATCACACTTTCCACACTTCAAACATTTTATGCATTTCAATCTTCTCTTCTCTCTGCATAAAAACCCTAAGCGTGTGACAAAACCATCTTCAATGGCAACCTCATCATCAACTGCTGCACAATTTCAATCTACAATGGTTGTAGTTACCTATGCTAATATGGGCGTAACTCCTTATTCTCCACCAAAAAGAACATTGCTCACACCTGTTGAAAAGCTGGAAGTTCTGTGTGAATCAATGGTGGAATTTGATTCACTTGCTGAGAATGGATTTGAGTTTCGTTCCATTATAGGTGCTCAAGGATGGGTGAAGTATTTTGACAGACTTTTTGGACCAGTTTACCCCCTTCTTGTGAAAGAGTTCTGGATCCATGCTTCAGTTTACCCTAAGTTTATCTTATCTTCTGTTCTGGGCAAAGATATAATAATAACAGAAGATCTGATTAGAAAACTCATTGGCTATGAGGAAACAGATGGAGTATCACACTTGCCAGCTGGGCGTGTGGATATGGATGAAGTTTATGAAGAAGTGATAACTGTTGGACAAGCTTCTAATAAGTTCAAGGATCTGAAGCCTGACTACAAGATCTGGGCTAAGATCTTCATGGGATGCATTCATCACAGGAAGTCAACAAACTCTCCAGACTATGTCAATAATGAACATCTCTACTTTATGTATTGCCTAAGTCAGAGCACCAAGGTAGATCTTCCATATATTCTTTTTATGCATCTTTGGAATCACATAAATGCTTCTAGAGAATATGCGAAAGAAAAAGGTCAGAAGATCAGAACCTGGATTCCTTTTGGAAGGTTAATCTCAGATCTTCTAACTGAGAATGGACTTGTAACGGCTCTGTACGTTGCTGGAGTCACAGAGGAATTGGAATTTATTTTGGGAAAGCCTCTGAATGCCAAAAGTCTTCAGAGACTTAAAATAGTAGAAGGACTCACAACAGCTCCCAAGAAGCTGAACATTTCTGAACTGAGTCAGAAGAGAACTCCTGTAGATGATTACCCTCTGTTCTATGCTGAAGAACCTAGGGAAATTGTTGTAAGATACATTGATGATTGCAAGAAAGAAGGAAAGCATGTTCCTGCAGATATTATAAAGAGTGCAAGACAACCATTGCCTGTTGTAGAAGAAGAAGAACCACTAAGAAAGAGGACTCAACCAGAAGCAGAAGTTGCACCTGTTCAGAAGAAGCCCAAGATTGCTGACAATCCTCAGAAGCTGCTAAAGAGAAAAGAATCTGGAGCCACTCCTTCTGTACCAGCTAAAAGAATCAAGATCAAAGGTACTAAAACTTCTGTATCTTCTGTAAATCCTATTGTTATAAATGATTCTAATATTAAGTCTATTCCAAAACCACCCTCTACACAAAATAAATTTGTTGCTGCTCCACCTCATGTTTCTACCCAATCTCCACAAAAATCTTCTAATCCAATTTCCATCTCACCTAAAAAACAATCATCTGTTCCAACACCACCAACAACAAAAACAACTCAAACTCCACAACCAAAAATTCCAGAAAAACAATCTGTACCACAGAAACAACCTTCAGAAAAACAACCCACAGAACAACAACAAACAACAAAACCATCTGCACAACAAAAACCATCTGAGCAACTTAAAGAAAAGCCATCTGAACAACAAAAACAACCACAAGAAAAACAACCAGAAAAATCATCTGAACCTCTACCAGAAAAAGACTCTGCACATCAACCACAAAAATCATCTGAACCTCAAACACAACAACAAAAGACACAACCACAATCAGATAATCCACCATCCATAACATCTGAACCCACTAAATCTGTACCAGTTTCATCTGAACCAATAAATATTTCATCTGATCCACCCACCTCAGAACCCCCATCAAAACCCTCTGAAATTCCTTCAGTATCAACTCTACCATCTGGAACCAACATCCCTGAGACAGAAATTCTTGATGTTACACCACTCAGAACTATATTTCAAGTATCTTCTACCTCTTGTACACCAACTACTTCATCTAACTCCTCAGAATCTAACATACACCCAGATTTTCTGGTATCCCCTTCTCATAGAGATTCTGAGGTAAACCAACCAGAACCCTCTATATCTTCCAAAGTTCCTATTCCAGATCCTATTCCCACACCTGCACCATCATCTGAAATCCTGATTCCAAATTCTAACCCAACATCTAACCCAAGAACTTCTATTTCATGTGCACAAGTCTCATCTCTTTTTCATAATCTTGCTTATGGTTTCAAACTCAAAGATTTTTATGACAGAGTTGAACCATCTGACCCTCTCACTCCCTTGAAACCCAAACTTACAATCACCCTACCATCTGTGCTTCTCACCTATATTCAATCAATGTCAGAAGTAGGTTCATTAGCAACAATATCATATTCTGATAAATCTGCAAAAGCTGTTACTTCAGCTATTTCTGTTGCATCTGATAAACCTGCTGCTTCAGATAAACCTGCAAAATCTGCTTTCCAACCTTACACTGATAAACACTTTTATGTTGTTTCTAATAACCCAACTGCCAAACCATGTTTAATAAATGCTCTGAAAAGGTCAAAACCAGACAAATCCTCTGAGATTCCATTTTTCCCCTACTATCCTCATCCTCTAATTTCCATTAACAAATCCTTATTTCCACCTAATCCCCAACCAAAACCAATAACACTGGAGACTCTGTTACATCCCAAACCTAGACTTAATGTTAATCATTTATTTCAATCTTTTTTGCAAGAAATACAGTTGTATTTAGGTACTGTACAGAGGAAGTGTTCAGCAACAATGGATGCACAAGAATCTGATGTCATCTGGAATGGATTCATCAGCAGATTCAACACTGTAGCATCAAATCTGAAGAACATATGTTCTGATGATGCGAAGCTCAGATTTGCTGAAGCTGCAAGAACTCTGTTCTGGACTGTCAAGAAATCTGGACCACTGCTTCTTACAGATGCTCCTCCATCTTTAGAAGAAACTATTGAATCTGCATCTGTAGACAACTCTTTGGCCATGACTCTGGTAGACCTTCCTTCTGGCTCAAATGCTCCAAACTCTACAGATCCTATGGAAATTGACTCTGTTCAAGCTCTAGAAAATGATCAACCTTCTTCATCTGAGATAAAGAAAGAACATCCAGATTTTGAGGATAAAATTGCTGCTCTGGAAGCTGGTCAATCAGAGATCAAGTCTTGGATGGCCAAACAGGATAAAAAGTCTGAAGACATGATAGAGTGGATGTCAAAGCAGGATCAGAAGAATGAAACAATGGCTAAGTGGATGTCAAAGCAAGAGCAGTCCTCCTCTGAGATCACGGATCTGTTGAAGATGCTTTTGTCAAAACACTCTTAGTTTTTTATTTTTTTTCCTGATGATTTTGCATCTGATGTTTTTCTTATGTATTTTTTTAATATCTTCTGATGCATGTACTTTGGCTCTGAACTCTTTTGAATGAAATCTCAAAGTTTTCTCCACATGATTTATCTTCTTTACTGTTTCCTTTTATTTGTCTTTTTAAAAGTTTTTACTTTTTGCTTATGACAAAAAAGGGGGAGAAAATATAGATCTGAACTGTTTAATTAAATTTCACCAGAATGAAACTTCATACATATCTATTCTATATAACATTAAATTTGAGTATTTCATAACATTTGATAAGTACACTCTGTAAAAGAAACTCTGAGACTCAGATCATTTGACAATAATCAAACTCTGAATCTGAAATTTGCAACACTCTGACTTTCAAATTTTATAAGAACAATCAAGATCTAACTCTGAAAATTACTCAAGACAAAAGGGAAGTTTCTATTCCTTATTTGTATTTAACTCAGGGGGAGATTCATCATCTCATGGGGAGTTATAATTATTATATTTTCAATTAAACAAAATTTCTGATGTTTTTGTCATCATCAAAAAGGGGGAGATTGTTAGAACACATATTGGTTCTTAATAATATCTCTATGTTTTGATGATAACTATTATGAAATTTTATAATTAAGAATTATATACTCTAAAATTTGCCTGAGAGTTTTTACTGCAGATAGTAAAGGAATTAACACTCCAGAAGCAAATCAGAATTGAACATAAGAAATTTGCTAGACTCTGTAGCGCCAGATGCAATCATTAGAAGATTCTGAATGCTGCCAACAGAAGATCCTGAGCGTAGCCTCCAGAAGGATCTGAAGCAGAAGCTCCAGAAGAATCTGAAGCAAGTCAGAAGCATCTGAACCATAGAAGAATTATGTATGAAGAGTTTTTTTTAAAGCATAGTTTCTACAGAAGATTCTGAAAGTACTAAAGCTGCCAGTATTGAAGATCTGTCTCAAATATGCTCTGATCTTAAACACGCTAAAAACACACCTGCTGCAGAAGACTCTGATTCAGCAAAACTCTGATCATCATCAGAAGGCTCTGACCCAATTAGACTCTGATGAATTTGCTGAAAACTAAAGAAGAATTATTCAAAGTTTATATCCGTTGGAATGACCCAAACGTCTCTTTCCTTTTTTATGCTAGACACAAGAACACAGACAAAAAGGATTTATCTGTGCTTTCTTCTTCTAGGAAAGGTCACTTGATGTGAAGACAAAAAGGCTCAGACCTTTTGGACACTCTTCTCAACGTGAAGCTCCCTTGGATCAGCTGCCTATAAAAGCAAGACTTCACCAATTTCTTCAGTTGACGTTTTTATTAAATGAAAAGAAATCAACATTCAAGCTCTCATACTATTCATATTCATTCTAAGAATTAATTTCTTTGTTCTAAATAGTTAAGTGAAAAATCACAGTTGTGATAAAGCTTTATAGAAGCAATCTTAAACACTTGTATTTGTTTTACATTTGATTGTAAACCTTAAGAAGATCCAGTTAGGATCAGTAGTTCTTGAGAAGACTTTGAACAGTTGTTCTTAGTGCTAACTATTGTAATCAGTTGATTTAATAGTGGATTAAGTCCTTGATTGAGAAAGGCAAATCACTCTAGGAAGGGTGGACTGAAGTAGTTGAGTTCAACGAACCAGGATAAAAATACTTGAGATTTTATTTCTAAATTTTAATCTTAATACTTATTCAACCCCCCCTTCTAAGTATTATCTCACCTTCAGTTGTAAGGTTGGGCATTGTTTAACGGTAATGGAACTTTTTCGTTGTTATGTGTTCAACATCTGAGAGGTTTGAGTATGTCTCCATACTTTAGTTTTTCATTGAGCAAAAAAGTTTAGTTGTAAGCAATAACCGATGGTGTGTTGTTGTTGTTTGCAGTGAAGGAGATGTTTTGGTTGTGAATAGGAATCAAGTCGTGGGTGAAACAGGTGAGGAGAGAGGTAATGTTTTTTTGAAGAAAATTATGTGTGAGAGATCGCGAAGTTTGTTTTGTTAACAAGAAAATGATGGAAAGGTTTGCAAATGCGGTGGGTGAAACACAGTTTGTGTATGGATGTTACAAAGTTGTTTCATGTAGTGAATCACTTGTATTATTGAGGTGGAGTTGTGGTTTGTGTATGTTGGTTGGATTTATGAATTTCATGATTTGGTTTTTTTTAAGGTTGTTACATGGTGTTGTTGTTTATGATGGTTATGAAAAAAGTGTGGTTAAGGAGGGTGTTATGTGATATGGTGGAAAAAAGATGATTTAAAGGGTGATGTGTGTTTACTATGAGGATGAAGAAAATGTATAGTGAAGGGATGAAGTGGTAAAAAGTGATGGGAGGAGAAGTTTTTTATGGTCTTTCATGTGATGAGATTCACCTCCTTTTTATGGTGCTTGGCTTAAAATGAATGGCAACACGGATCACTGTGTCCTTGGTGTTCTATGGTATATTTTTTTATGCTGAAAAAATTGTTGAATGAGATGTAGATGTTTGTGTTGTGTGTGAAGATGAAGTTGAAAACGGAAAATTCTGCTTCTAACTTTTCTTATTTGTTTTTTTAATGATAAAATTGACACATGAAGACAAAAGTGAGAGTCTCCTTCATAAAATTGGAAAGACAATGTTGCATCCTGGCATCCTTGCAACTCACATGCTTATCGATGAATTATTTTTGAAACCACCAATACTCTCTCTTTTAATTGTGTCGCACTTTGTCATGTTGGTTTACTGAACACTCTCTCACTTCCAAGCAATGCGTTATGTACTCTACATATGTATATTATGGTTTCCTAATAAAAAATACATTCAAAATATATTTTCTGATTGATTTTTTTTAATGTGAAAATGAATTACAACAACTAAACTAAGTAAAATCAAAACTAATAAAAATAAGTAAAATATAATTAGAAAAAAATAAAGAGAACCTTAAGTATTTGTTATGAATATCTTGACTAAAAAATAAACAAAAAAATTGACTCAAAACAAATAAAAGTAGAGCGCAAAAAATTCCGAAAAATAAAACTGAATGCACCAAAATAATTAGCGCGAAATAAACATATTGGAAAAGCACAACGATTAATCAATTTTTGAAATAAAATTTCATCGGTTAAAAGGCTCAGACTAATCAAAACACGATAGAAAAAATAGTTGAAAAATTAAGGCGAGTACGCCATGTTAAACTACCCAAACCGTAGACTAAGAATAATGACGTCTGGAAGCTCAATTATAAAAAAATTCGTCCACTATTTTACGCACAGTTGAGATTCAGTTTGATCGGTCTGTCTGTAAATCTTACAAATTTATTCTGATTGAAAATTTGGACATTATGCAAGATGAAATGCATGTCATGTTATGCAAATGATGCATATTCTATGATAACTGTATTAATTTAGCGATTCAAGATCAAAATTGGGGTATTATAGTGTGTATTCATCCAACTACACATATCTAGCCTTTTTTGGGTGTGCTCGTGGTGAGGGATCTAGAGCAAATAGAGTGATGGATAATTTGACTATCATGCAGAGGAGTTAGACTCCTAGCAAGGTTAATGTTTTTTTACCAGAAGCTTTTATAGGATATGATTCATATGCATAATCATTTTAGAATGGGGGTTATAATGGACCAAAACATTATTAAGTGGAGCTTATTAACCATATGTTTGCAACATGTGACTTCACCTTAGACATTTGGTGTAATATATTTAGGCAGCTAGATGGAGTGATGATTTTGCCAAACTCTATTCTTGGTATCTTTAAAGGACTCTAGCCCTTTTGAAAAGATAAAAGAGTTGAATTTTGTTTTGTTGTGATATGATATTTTGTGGTATTGACTATTTAAAAGGTTCGTAATGACATCATCTATTAGGAAAGGCGTCAAGTATTGAGAAATGGGTGATTAGATTTAAATGCTACTCGAGGAAGTGGGTTCCCAGAAATTTGATAAGCAACACCTACTCTCAAAGAGAATAAGAGAGATATTTTTTTCTTTGCATGAGCAGATAATGGATGTGAGTGGTTGAAGGACATGGTTGGTCTTTTGCGTCTATTTGACATGTCTTCTTTCTTTTCTTAGATTCTTGATGGAGATCTATCTTTTGTTTGTTACTTTGGCTATTGATGTTTTAGGATCATTGTAGTGTGATTTTTTTTTTAATGCATGTTGTCTTTTAATTCCCCTTTTATAGTTTGAGGTTTTATGATTTAACTTAAATCTCTTTTGCTTTAAATATCTTTAATATTCTTTATATCTTTTTTACTTGATTTGAAATATATATACCACAAAACAAAAACCAACCAAAAACAAAACCTAACAAAAAACTAAACATTAAAGAAAAAATAAACACTCGAAAGACATCAACCTAAAACACCACTAGCCAAACATTGTAGTAGTATATTTATAAATGGTCGTTGGCAGCCAGTAAAAGAGGTGGGGAAAGTATCGTTTCGTCCTAGAACCTTCTTAATCGCTGAAGGAGTACACATTTATCGAATGTGTCGCCTATATCTAAAATAAGTCATCGGACATGGAAAAGATGGATAAATAACATATCCATTATCTATTGTGATGTAAAGTGAGTCATGAGGAAGTTAACCCCACTCTTCTACATATCAGAGACTAGTTACTCACTTCTGCATCTTCTCAGTAGTAGATGTATTTTCAAAAGACTTAAGACCCAAGAAGATCATAAATACCACAATAATGAGGTTGACACGAGACTATCACATTCTCACACAAAAAATCATATATGCAGAGATTCTCACACCTTATCTAATCTAACTCTCATCTCCACAAAATTTCTTTAAAATATTGACATATATTGTATTATTTAATCAAAACAAACTTCAAACAAGGAAGATACCTTGACCAAGAATTTAAGTCTAGTAATGATAATAAATAAAAGATTTAGATTACATTAGTACATCAACAATGTTGCGTTATGATTGTGTATTTGTGTGCTTAGGTAGCCTTTAATAATCCTTGCCAAACTAATGCATGATTACTTACGGTCCACATGCATGCCATACATTCCTAATAATCGAGAGACACAAATTAGCCCAACATCCATAAAATTAATGAAATTGATCAAAAAGTTCAACGAGTTAATATAACATATGCAAATAGTCATTGCATCATATGATATGTTAGCTTTTTCCTTTGTTTGCTAAATAAATAGTCCATAGCCCATAAAGTAGTTTATACTAGATAGTACATAAACTTTCTAATAAGCAATTATAATAATTTGGACCTCTTCAAATATTGAGCCGTTGTTCAAAATACATTAATACTTGTACTATTAGTAGTATCAAATTTGAAACAATGTGTTGACTAAACTAATAGGGGTAACATGGGAAACATACAAAACTTTTATTACAAAGATCCAAAACATGGGTATCATTTTTAGCTTACTACTATAAATAACAAACTTTCTCTGCAAAGTATCTTAAGTTCTTCCATCGTAGAAAAACGCAACAAAGACACTTGAAAAAAACTTCTAGCTAGCTGTATACGCATACAACTTTGGAAATGGTTGATGTGGACCGTAGAATGACCGGTCTGAACCCGGCTCGGGCTCACTTAGCCGGTTTAAAGCGACTCTCCGCCAGAGCCGCGTCTATCGCCGCTACAACCACCGTACGTAACGGTCTTCTCTCATTCTCACCTCTCGCCGATAAAATCATTACCAACCTCCGCAATTCAGGGATACAGGTTCAACAAGGTCTCTCCGACGCCGAGTTCGCACGCATAGAAGCCGAGTTCGGTTTCGTTTTCCCACCGGACCTCAGAGCTGTTCTCACCGCTGGTTTACCCGTCGGAGCTGGATTCCCTGACTGGCGCGCCACGGGATCACGGCTTCATCTTAGAGCCACACTGGATCTTCCTATGGCGGCTATTTCATTTCAAATCGCGAGGAACACGATGTGGGCCCGGTGTTGGGGTCCAAAACCCTCTGAACCCGAAAAAGCTTTGCGGGTTGCAAGAAACGCTCTGAAGAAAGCACCGTTATTGATCCCAATCTTTAACCATTGCTACATTCCTTGTAACCCCTCTCTCGCCGGAAACCCTGTGTTTTACGTCGACGAAAATCGAATCTTCTGCTGTGGGATCGACTTATCAGATTTTTTCCAACGTGAATCACCGAATCGGGGCTCCGAAGTTCGTTCGGGTCCTGTGATTTTGAAGAAGCAGAGATCCGTCACAGAGAAGAGCGTTAGTAATGTTTGTGCAGAAGTGAATTTCACGCGGAGGAGCCTCGATGCGGGAGGGAGGACACCTAGATGGGTAGAGTTCTGGAGTGATGCTGCTGTTGATCGACGGCGGAGAAGCTCGTCATCGCGCGCAGAGTCGCCGGAACGGTTTTTCGATATTAGAAAGTTTGAGGTACCGAAATGGGTTGAGAAATACGTTGAAGAGATTGGGTCAGTTTTGAGAAAAGGTGGATGGAGCGAACCGGATATAACCGAAATGGTGGAAGCTTCTGGTTCGGGTTTTTTTGAAGGTGATATGGTTATGTTGGATAATCAAGCGGTGTTGGATGCTCTTTTATTGAAAGTGAATCGGTTTTCGGATTCGCTTCGGAAATCTGGGTGGAGCTCCGAAGAGGTTTCGGAGGCTTTAGGATTTGATTTTCGACCCGAGAAGGAGCGGAAACCGGTTAAGAAACTGTCACCTGAACTGGTTCATAGCATTGAGAAACTTGTGGGATCGGTTTCTAACTCATGAATGATACTAATTGAAAATGGAGTTATGTTCTTATTTTGATGTTAATGTTAATATTATTTTTATTTTTATTTCCTTTGTTTTATTTATAAGTTAGATATTTTATTTTCTTACTTAGGTTTGTATTTCCCTAGCTTCTTGGGTTAAGCAATTAGGAATTGGGAACATGCATTCTAAACTGGGTAATGTTCATGAAATCGTCCTGAATAATTGTAATTTTATGATAAACAATAAAAGGTTAATATGAACTTCTCTAATTCTTTTTATCTGTGTAAGTATTTTTGTTTTATTTGTCTTGCTACAATGTACAATGGGAGAGTTGGTTTTATATCTTTTGAATTTGAGGTTTTAGAATAATATCTTGGGAATTTGAAATGGGACATGCACAGTATGTTTGGAGTTTGCAAACAAAGAGAATCAATAGGCACAAAGGTTTTGGTCGCTTTGCTTTAAAGAGACAGAAAAAGATTGATATGTGTGGTCTACATGTATGTGTTTGTGTTTGGCTTAGAAAGATGGTTACATCTTACACGGGGTATCCGGAAAAAGATGGCAAAAGGCGTAGCCACACCAAAATGTTGTGAAGTTTGGAAAGTAGCAAAGAAAGATAGGGACCACGTGATGTCTGGGGGAAGCTTAGCTGAACAATGGTTCCATAGGTAAATTACAATAAAGCTGTGCATGAGGGATGAAGAAGCTTTTAAAAGTTTGTTGTTGATAATTTCTTCATTCCTTATCACTTGTAGTATTTTTTTTTATTTGAAGTATTCTCATATTTGTGCATGAATGCAAAAAAATAATATTAGATTTATAAATGTGTGGTTGTTTTCTAATGGATACGGAAATAGGTGTAGAAGAGGACGTTGGGGCGGGCGGGATTTAGTTTGTCATGAACTGCTTGATCCAACCCATTGCGTTCATGGGGTGAGGCACATGATCCATTTTTGTATCTAGACAATTGAATTAATACGTGTCAAGCCACATGTTCTTGAAAAGGCTGATATTTTTCATTCTCCTAAGAAAGAAATAATTTCTCTTACTAATGTGGATAGTTGGTCTTCCTATTCCTACTAGTGAGAGAATTGGTCTTCCTATCCCTACACTCTAGTCAAGTAGTTGGGAGTAAATTGATCTCACACTTAATAATTTGGTCCACGAATTATGCCAATAAATATTCTCATCCTTAAGGTTGAGAGGAAAATTTATTAATTTCACATATTCAGTATATACAAAGCCTTTGTGTTCATACACATGAGCATGTTCCGCTCATTGTATTTTTACAAATATAATTGACATCCACCATGGAGCCTCGGTAAAAATAATGTAGGTCACACTTACATCCAACTTTCATTCGTCTCAATCAACTTCCTCAACTTGGTGACATGACGAGACACCATAACCACTAGTAGCAACAGTAGTAGTGAAATAGAGCTCATATAAGAGATGTGAGTTGCTATAGAGGATATGCATCGCCACAACCAAATCTTAGAACACAACATCTTGACTCTTCAGCAACGATGACATGAATACTACCTGCCCGAAGACGTCGAGTTTTTGGACCCCCAGTCTCTCTCTAATGAAATTAAGGGCACTTCATTGCCGGGGAGCTTTAAGCTTCAACCATTGGTTATGTTTGATGGAAAGATTGGCCACAAGAGCATGTCACTGCCAATAATACTCAAACACCAATAATCAGCGCAAATGATTCACTAAAATGCAAGTCCATGCTCAACACTTTCAAAGAAGTAGCGTTGAGGTGGTATATAAACTTGTCACGCCTCTCATTAACAAGATAGTAGGTGTAATACCCTAATTTTTAACCCTAAGATCTCACCTCATTTACATCTTTGCAATGCATCAAATCAAAAACTTGGTTATCCCCTAACCCCTTCACCTTTGGGTTTTCCTAATGCAGAAATCACCAAGCACCTCTTGTGTGTCTTATTTATCTTTTTGTACTTATATGCTTTATATTTCACTAACCTCTAATCAAAATACAAAAATATATTCTATGTCACTTTGTTTCTTTTGCAAGGTAGGGTTTGGAATCAAGAGCATCAAGTGGTTGTTTCCTCAGCTAGAGTTTTGGATTCCTCAAGTCAAAGTATGGTCAACCATTGATTTTAAAAGACTATTCATCAAATCATGACCTCTAATCTCAAATCATGGAGTCTCAAGCATCATTCAACTTCATTTAATCAAATATATCTCAAGATTGGATGACTTGTTTTTCAAGAATTTTCAAAGGTTCATGTGTTTATTTCCATGCCTTCACCAACAAGTTTCTTCAAACCATTGCAAGCTTCATCAAGGAAAAAATAAGAGTACATAATTTTGAGTTCATATGATCATCAATGTGCCTTGAAATACAAGAAAAGTCCAAGGTTGCAAGTTGGTACAAGAAGGTTTGACCAAAAAGTCAACATTTCAAGCCTAAGTTTAAGACTTCACAACTTCTTTATACTTAAACATTTTTTATTGCTTCTTTGAGCAAATGACTCATCTTGACATCCTCCTCAACTTCTCTTTACAATTCAAGATCCAATTGTGCTTTGAAGACCGTCAAAAGTATAGAGAGATTATAGGTCATTTTGTGGCATGTCCATGTTCCAAAGATCATAACTCCTTCAATTTTCAACTTTTGTGGGCGCTTGTTTTTGACCAAATACCCCTCTTGATGTCCTCTACAACTTCACTTTAAGCTTAAACATCAATTCATGCTCGAAAGACCTCAAATCTTGAAAGCCATTTGTGCATAAAACTAGGTCATGACCTGTTTGACCTAATGTCTAACATGATATTTAGTGTCACGACCTCAACTTTTAACTCATGCCATTTTCACCTAAAGTGTCCTTTTGGATTGATTCATTTTGCATTATTCTCTCCTCCATGAAAGGATCATTTGGCTCAAAGAAAATCAAGAAATGCACAAGTAGATTGTATTTGGCCTAGCTATGAACATGGGTACTTGGAACTGAGTTATGGTTCATGGTTAGTTTTGCAATTCTATCCAATTCTTATTTTTAAGCCAAGCCTTACACGTGTCTTGTCCATGATGATGCTAAGCGATGCATTATGATAAAAAAACAACTCAAAATTGGAAGGTTGTCACTACATTTTGGTTGACTTCATGATCAAGCTTGGTCACACTTTTGGCACACTTCATTTCACACTATTGCAGCTAATTCTCACATGTATCCCATTCATTCACCTCAGTTATAAATAGAGGAAGCATTTGCAATGAAAACCATGTTTGGATAGCCCCTTAAACCTCTGCTCAAACTCATAATTTCTCTTAAAATTTTGAGATATCATATTTCATTTCCAAGCTCTTCTAACTCCATTTCTTGCTTTCATTAGCTTCCCTACCATCTCCTGAAACTAAAGCAACAAGAACCAAGTCTTGAGGCTCACTGAATTGCTCTAACCAAATCCAGTTTTCAACACCTCCGATCATCATTTGGACAAGGTAGTTTTGAGCATCTTTTGGACTCAAACAAGTTACCACGATGTAGTATTTTTCTCCCTCATCGTTTCCCCTCACTTGTGTTGATTTTTCATATTAGTCAATTTTTGTTTTCGTGCTTTCTTGTTTCACTGAGTTTCCATCAAATTTTCCATGCTCGTTTTCAATAAATGAAAATGAAGCATATGGTTGAGTTCACACTGATGAGACAGTCACAATAGCATAGGTCTCATGATCTAACTTTGCCATTTTCAGAACTCTGGTGAGCAACTCATCAGAGAAGATGACTGGAAGTGCTTCATGGTGGCCTGAGTTTGCTTTAATTCAAATCTGATACAGTGTGTGCTTTTACTTAAGGTTCATCGTGTTTCTCTTGATTTGGACATTTAGATCAGTTTTAATGAGATCTGATGGTTGTGCGCTCTTTGTTTCCTAGCCATTGATAAGATCTAATGGCCTTGGTTTTTTCCAGCTTTTTATTTTCATTTTATTTGTTTTCATTTTCCATTTTATTTTAAAAATTCATTAAAAATAGCTCCCTTCATATTTTTCACTCCATTTCTTTTTCATATTTTTCTAAAATTATTTTCTATTTTATGAGCATTTTTCCATTTTTTTTATTTCATGATTGACTATTTTTCTTCATTTTTCATGCATTTTAATTTGTTTAAAATTACTTTTATTTATTTTTAAATTCTCCAAAAAAAAATTATATGATCCTTGAGTTGTTTCTGACTTGTAGTATTTTTCTTGATCAATTGATTTTAGTTTAAAAGCTTTTTCTCATTTTCTTTCTTGTTTTGATTTTAAAAATTATTTAAAAATACTTTCATGCATTTTAATTGCTTTTTACTGAATTTTGGATTGCTTGCTGGTTGTTGCCTTGGATCATAACTTGTTGATCAAATTTCTCCTTAATTTCAATGAACTTTGGGTGTTGATGAGGTTGAATGAACCTTCATCAATTCAAATCTATCATTAAATGAATCATTTGATTCATTTTTGGTTCTTTGAGTTGATGATAGATTTAATGCCTTAATCCACCAAGAAAGGTGATTGAAATTGATGATGAATGGATCTTGAGACTTGATTCAGTTTGGTCCTCTCTTCATCTTTCCTTCTCCTTTTTTCTTTTTCTTTTCTCATGATCAATTGGATGATTTGTTGTCCATCTTGTTCATGATGTTTGGATTGATGCTTGATGAATGTTCATCATTTCAAATCTACCATTTGATTTATCTTTGATCATTGGTGGTACTTTGGATTGATGCATAAGTTTTTCCTAAGTTACCATGAAGGATTGATTAATGTAATGGACCAATCTCCTTGCCTTAGTGCTTGATCTCTCCTTAGTTTTTACTTGTGCTACATGTTTTAGGAGTATGATTTTTATCATATCTATAACATGTATGGTACATAAATTATTATTCACTGACCTCCCATAGTATTATCTTCCTTATAGATTATGATACAATTGCTTAACATTGAAGGTGTGAGAAAACACAAGAAATAGGGGTTTGAATTGGGTTTTAAAAAATGAAAGCTTTTTGTGAAACTCAAACAAAGAACACAAAGATACTAATAAGAGAGAAAGACACACGATATATCCTGGTTCACTTGAAAACTATCAAGCTAATCCAGTCCACCCGCCAAGCTGATTTTGCCTTATACACAAGGACTTAATCCACTATAATCAACTGATTACAATTTGCACTAGCAATTGCCGGTGACTAACAACAAAGACTAACTGTCTCTTCTTAAGGATTCTGACCTAACTGGTCCCTTAAGGAATTACAAACAACTGTTTTAAAAATAAATGTTTACAAAGAATTGCTTCTACACAAGCAGATATAAACACTATGAATATCAAAATACTTAAAGAAAATTTACACAATATGAATATATCAATGTTGAGTTTTACTGTTTGCTTGCTTGATTTGTTATCGTTCTCATGCATTTTTCTTCAAGTGGTCAAGTCCTTATATAGCTAGTAAAAGGTTTCTGCTCTTACTGGAGTATATGATTCTGATAAAGAATCGGATGGTGAATAACTCACTTTTGATGAACTGGCTACCTCGTACAAGGAGTTATGCATCAGAAGTGCAGAAGTATGTCAACTATGAATAGATCAATAGAATATTATTGTTTAACTTCAAGATGAAAGATTGAAGCACTTGGTTGTCATCTCTGACCTGGAGGATGAAGTTGTATTGCTCAACTCTAAACTTGACAATATGACTAAATTTGTAAGAATGCTCAATAGCAGTTCTGATGTGCTGGACGAAATTCTTCAATCAGAAAGGAATGCTAGAAATGCTAAAGGGTTTGGTTATAATGATCAAGTTGAGAATAAAGGAAAAGGGCCTGCCATGAATTCTGCTCAACCCAAAAGAAAGAAGAATCGAAAGATGTCAAGTAAGATGTCCCAACATCAACAAAGACATTAGAAGAATTACTCAGGAAGAAAGAACCAAGACTGGAAATGGCAGCATTATGGTAAGTTTGGTCACATAAAACCTTACTGCTACAAGCTACATGGTTATCCCAAATTTGCGACTCAATCCAAAAGGAAACTTGGCCACTTACACTTGAAGGGAATGAAGGAAGTCTTGTCAAAGGAAGTTGTCAGAGGTATTTCTAATATGAAAATTGATGAAGGAAGAGTCTTTGGTGAATGTCAAATTGGAAAGAAGACAAGGATATCACATAAAAAGCTTCAACATCTAAACACTTCAAAAATTCTGGAGCTACTTCATATGGACTTGATGGGACCTATGTAGGGTGAAAGTCTTGGAGGAAAGAGGTATGCTTATGTTGTAGTTGATGACTTCTCAAGATTCACCTGAGTGAATTTCGTCAAAGAGAAGTCTGAGGTGTTTGAAGTGTTCAAAGAACTTTGTCAAAAACTTCAAATAGAGAAGGATTGTGGCATAGTTAGAATTAGAAATGACCATGGGAAGGAATTTGAAAACAACAAGTTTAATGATTTCTATTCCTTTGAAGGAATTAGTCATGAGTTCTCTCCATCCTCAACAGAATGGTGTGGTTGAGAGAAAGAATAGGACAATTCAAGAATGTCCAAGGGTCACGCTTCATGCTAAGAAACTTACATATCATTTTTAGGCTGAAGCCATGAATACTGCTTGTTATATCCTGAATAGAGTAACCATCAGATCTGGAACATCTGCTACTTTATATGAGCTATGGAAAGGAAGAAAGCCAACTGTGAAGTACTTCCATGTCTTTGGAAGAAAATATTACATCTTGGCTGACCGCGAACAAAGGAGAAAGATGAATCCTAAAGTGATAAAGGAATATTTTTGGGATACTCTACAAATAGCAGAGTCTATAGAGTATTCAACTCCAGAACTAATGTTGTGCTGGAATCTATAAATGTTATGAGTGATGACTCAACTACAGAAGTTGCTGTCACAGATGATATTGGAATATTCTTTCCCGTGAGTGAATGTCACAGAAGATGTTGGAACATTGCCTGATGTTCCTGAAGATGCTGCAGACTCAAGTGTTAATCCTGAACCTGCAGAGACTGAGACAGTAGACAAGGGACCCTCCATCAGAATTTAGAAAGATCATCCTAAGGAGCTTATAATAGAAGATACTAATGGTGGAAGAATGACCAAATCAAGAGAAGTTGTTACTGGTGTTTGCTTTGTCTCAAAATTGGAACCCAAGAATGTCAATAAGGCCTTGACTAATGAATTTTGGATCAATGATATGCAAGAGGAACTGGAGCAGTTCAAAAGGCATGAGGTATGGGATCTTGTGCCATGACCTGAAGGGTCAAATGTTATTGGTACAAGATGTGTGTTTAAAAATAAGTTTGATGAGCAAGGTGTGATCACCAAAAACAAAGGTACACTAAAATTGAAGGGGTGTACTTTGATGAAACTTTTGCTCCGGTTGCTAGGCTGGAGTTTGTTAGATTGTTACTTTGAGTGTGTTGCGGTGAGAATAGGATATCAAATTATTGATTAATTTGAATCACAAATCTTGAATTCACAACCGGTGTTTGATTTATCCGAAGGAAAGGTTAAAGAAATAAAAACCTATTTTGCACCGTAAACACAATGCGGAGAGATCTAGGGTTCGGGGTTGGTTAAACTTAGGGAAGGTATTAGCATCCTAAGCCTCTATAGTACTCTACAGAAACCTCTTGTTTAAATATGTTATTTGCTATCTATATATTTAAAGGTATGCTAAAGGGTTAAAGGGTGACCTAAAGAGTTAGTCCTAAGTATACTCGCCAAGAAATCGCATCTTGTACCAACGTATCCTGGGTAGGAGTGGAATCAGAGTATTCGTAGTTCCCCTCAAAGAGGGAGAGGAACTTATTGACTGGGGTCAAAGTTCCAAGGGGAAGTAAGTATTCATAGGGAAGTACTTACGTGGAGTGTGACGACTCCAATTCTACGTTGAAATAAAGTTGAAAAGGGTAAGTAAGTATCCACGGAGGAAACTTACGTGGAGTACGACGACTCTGATCCTAAGGCTAGGATAAATGGGTAAAAGGGTGAATGTATGTCCATGGCAGGACGCCATGTGGAGTACAGCGACTCCGATCCTAAGGTTAGGATGAAGGATAAAGTTGGAGGATATCCATAGCGGGATGACTACCTGGAGTACGGCGACTCCAATCCTAAGTTGCAAACGGTAACAGGAAATTAGTTAATGATTAGTTGGCTCGCCAAGATATCGCATCTTGTGCCTATGTGTTCTCATCGAGAAATCAGAGCGTTCGTAGTTCCCCTAAAAGAGGAGTGAGGAACTTCTTAACTACGGTTAAGGTTCCAGGGGGAAGTAAGTATTCATAGGAAAATACTTACGTGGAGCGCGGCGACTCCTATTCTACGTTAAGATTGAATTGAAAAGGATGGGTAAATAAGTAAGTATCCACGGAGGGAACTTACATGGAGTACGGTGACACCTGATCCTAAGGCTAGGATGAAGGTGAAGGATATCCACGGTAGGACGACTATCTGGAGCACGGCGAATCCAATCCTAAATTGCAAAAGGTAACAGGAAATTAGTTGTTAGTGAGCTCAACAAGAAATCGCATCTTGTGCCTACGTATTCTCAACGAGAAATCAGAGTGTTCGTAGTTCCCCTAAAAAAGGAATGAGGAACTTCTTGACTGTGGTCAAGGTTCCAGGGGGATGTAAGTATTCATAGGGAAGTACTTACATGGAGTGCGGCGACTCCTATTATAAGTTGAAATTGAATGATGGGTAGATAGGTTTCCACAACGGGAAATATGTGGAGTATGGCGACTCCTATCCTAAGGCTAGGATAAGGGATAAAAGAGAATGTCCACGGCAGGACGCTATCTGGAGCACGGCGACTCCAATCCTACATTGCAAAAGGTTAACAAGAAGTTAGTTGTTAGTGAGCTCGCCAAGACATCACATCTTGTGCCTACGTATTCTCAACGAGAAATCAGAGCATTCATAGTTCCCCTCAAAGAGGAATGAGGAACTTCTTGACTGTGGTCAAGGTTCCAGGGGGAAGTAAGTGCTCATAGGGAGACACTTACGTGGAGTGCACCGAATCCTATTCTACGTTGATGTTAAGTTGAAAAAGGGAGGTAAGTATCCACGACGGGAACTTACGTGGAGTATGGCGACTCCTGATCCTAAGGCTAGAATAAAGGTGAAGAATGTCTACGGCGGAGACGCTAAATGTGAGTACGGAGACTCAGATCCTAAGGCTAGGATAGAAATAAGAAAAGTATGAGGAATTGATATGGCAGTCAGTAGGGGGTACCTTTCCTTCGGAATAGGTTTAGTAACATAAAATTAAAGCAAAAGATACTTAAAATGCTATAGATAACAAGAATGCGAACATGTAAATAAAACACTCAAAGTATAGGGCTATGTTTTTCAACCAGATGTATCAAGAGCTATGGTCAAAGTGAATAGTTAAACTCGGATTAATGAATTTGTGATTAATTTATAAACAGAAAAGTCTAAATCAAAGAAAAGGTTATAAAAAAACAAGAAAATCTAATATTTTAATTTTGTTTTTATTTATTTTTGTTTAAAATTAAATTAATGGAAATTAAAGAAAGATTAGTTGACAAAATACTTTCTAAATAATTTAAATTCTAGATATTAAAAAAAATCTAAAGTATTATTTTAATTCTAAAATTAATTTAAATTACCTAAATCATTTAAATCCTAAAGAAATTAAAATTATTTTTTTGGTGGTTTTTTTTTATTATATTTTTTTTTGTTTTTTATTTATATTTTCTTATTGTTCTTGTTATTATTAATTTTTCTATAAAAAAAATGGGCCCAGCCCACAAAATGATATAAAAAAAACCTAAAAAATACTATAAAAAAAACAAAACAAAAAAAAAGCAAAGTTGGCCCGGTGGTGGTCAGGTCCACTGGACCCAACCCGGTTCACCCAGATGAAATGAAAAAGGGGAAAGGGTCAAAAAAACCCTAATCTTTCCTCTTCATGCGGCGCCTCTGTTCTTCTTCTCTCCATCTCTTCTTGCTCTCTTTTTCTCCTCTCGTTCTCTCCTCTTATTTCTTCTCTCCGCCTCTCCTTCTCACTCCGTTCGGTTTCTCTCTGTCCTTCACCTCAACCTCCTTTTCTTCTCCTTTTTGAACCTATAAATAAAAAACAATCAAAATACCCAAACAATAAGTCAACAGTTTACCAAAATGGGAGACGATGGTTTCATAAAGTGCGAAGGTGATGGTGGAAGTTGTGCGGCGGTTCGCGGAAACACGGCAACACCAAAAAGATAAGTTCTTCAAACCCTCTCCCTTTCTGTGTTGATTTTCGTATGAGTATGAATTTAGGTTTTTTTTCTGTCTTCGTGTGTTTGTGAACCCGTCATGAGTCTGTGAATGTTGTGGGTGTTGTTGTCGCCATCCCGGTGAATTCGTTCTGCCTCCTTTTATAGTCCTTACGCATTGAATCAAACGATTTCACAATGAATGCAAAAAAAGTTTGTCAGATTTTGCTTAGGAAAGAATTTCGAAACGTTTTAAGCATGTTTGGTCTTGTAATAAGCATATTTCCATTTTTATATGATTATGTTTGGGACGTGTTGGAACACTTTTGGAATGTTATGAGTGTTGTCTTGAATCTGTCTTGAATCTGTTTTGTGATTTACTTCCTTGTTTAGAATCAAAAAAAGTTGATTTACGTTTTGGTAACAACTCGAATTGATGATGACACCTTCTGACTTGTTTTGGACAGGATTGGATACTTGGAGACATCATTACCGACATTTCGGGCTTGCATTGCAATTCCTTGCTATTGAGAGGTTGGAGAAAATCAGGAGTAGAAGACTTTGTCTGCCATGGTGTTCTGTACTTGCGGATTAGTTGGATATGGTTTCGGTCAAGCTTTTTGAGAACTGCTTCGGAGGGTCTAACAGCGACCTGTCTCGAATTAATGGTAATGCAAACTATTTTTCGGCTTTCTTTATTCATGGTGAACCGTAATAGGTAAAATTATGCATCATGACAGTTGCTAATATTCTCTATTTTATTTTCTTTTGCAGTCAAAGGCGGCATTGTTGTTATGAAAAAGATAGATTAAAGCCCAAAATACCGCACCAGCCGAAGAAGCAAGCTTGCCCAAAGAAGAATCATTTTCTGGTTGAAACGAAATGGCTTCAAGTCTGAAGGTTCTATCTAGTAAGGGACCGGCGTTCTTAATATGAATTTAAGAGTGGCAACGTTTCCTGACTTCGCAGAATCAGAGTAGGAAGGTTGTTACCAATGAGAACAAAGATGCCGAAATCTTATGAAGAAAAATTCAGGTTGCTGAGGGCTTTCTGACGGTGTCGGTGTGATTTTTATGTAATAAAACATCTTTTGTAATAAGGTCTTTGTACAAAATTGTAGTAGGGTTCAAAATCTCTCTAAGCCGAAAATGCGTAGTGACCAACGTACTCCCTGAATAGAATTTGTCTTTTGTTTTAAAAGTGTATGGACATAGGCAATGTGAAGAGCATTTGTTTGTCCCAATAAATGTAGAAGAAGCTTGAAATTATAATAGTTGACAAAAGGCGGGAATTGGTAACTTAAATCTTCCCTTAGTAACTTTGGAAATAATATGATAACTTGCAAGCTTTAGATGTGAAAAGAAATGTTATACTCCGTGCTTGAGATTTTGAATTTGGCTTACCTTGATGCCACTTACTTCTCCTTGATCTTTAGAATCAACTTCAAATCATGAAGGTGTGAACTTCATTTTGAGACTTATGAAGAAATTAACGATAAACTTATGGATCTCGAATATTGCTTTGATATCCTCCTAGGTAGGAAAAGAGCTGGACTTGTTCTTTGATATAACCGCAAATTCAAAAGGCTAACATAATCAAATCTGATGAAGCCTTAATCCCTAAAATGCAGACACCTTCCTTTTTGGCAACAAAGTACACAAACTTGTCAAACACCACACAAAATTTTATGCCTTAAATAACCATATTTCAAATCAATAAACAGGGAACTCTAATCCTTCTTAAAAACCTCTGAGAACTCTTGAGAAACAATGACCTTGTTTTAACTATGAGACCGTAAGGATAAGGGCACATCCTTCTTCTATATCCACATGAATTCAACATAACATGTAAAAGAGTAGAATCTTGATGGGCCTAAGCACAGGGGCTTCAGGACTTTCAGACTTTCTTCAGCAAAACTACAAAACAAACAACAATTAGATAAAATGGTTAGTTATGCATGGGTGATTGACCTAAGATGGTGTGCGGGTGATCAATGAATCTAAGGGTAAATTTTGGGGTATGACAGTTGCCCCTATTTAAATAACTTTATCGGATGATGTGAGCGATGAAGAACTTCGCGAAATCATGGTGAAAGGTATTTAAATACAGATAGCCGAAAATTTTGCCCTTAGATGCAATGATATGCAATGTTGTGGACAAAACAAAACAAAACTACAAATGCTGAAAAATGCTATGAATTCTAATATGATGCAAATGATGGGATGATAAATGCAAAAATTCAAGCGAAAACGAAAGCAGGGACGACGCCAAGCAATGAGTAACCACTCACTGGGGATGACAACACACTGGGGAACAAAACGAAACTGGGGAAATCTAAAGTGATGGACCAACAGGTTCAGGCATGATCAGTTGACACTTCAGAAAGAAAAGCAAGGAGAGATCCTCAATGGAGATGGCACCGGGAAGACGGCCTCCACTGGGGAATATCCAGAGTAGTTTCCCAACATGTTCAAGCATGACCAGCTGACACTCTAGGATAAAAGGTAAAACAGGATCCACATGGCAGTAGGATCATGTAAATAAAATGTTGGAGTCTTCAAACAAAAAGAACATCCAAGCCGCTGTAAATTCCTTAAACGAAGAGATCAAACGGGATCTTCAGGAACCATCAGGAAATATACAGGGTAACAACTCTTCTGTATTCCAAAATAATTGGACTTCAATGGGAAATGCCCTGATAAGATTCTTGAGAGAGACTGTCACTTATCGTTGAAAGGGACTTACACCACCAAAAACTGGATAAGCTTCTCAAAGAATGAGACTGCCACTTATCTGAAAAATGATAACGATGATAAGCTTCTCGGGTGAGACTGCCACTTATCTGGGATACGGATAAAAATGATAAGCTTCTCCGGAGAGACTGCCACTTATCTGATAAAGGTAATGGAAACAAGCTTTTCGAGGGAGATGGCCACTTGTTGCTAGTCATAATGAAAATAGGATAAGCTTCTCAGACGAGACTGCCACTTATCGGTGCAGTAAAATGGTGGTGATAAGCTTCTTGGGTGAGACTGCCACTTATCGGTAAGAAGGGTAGGCAATGATAAACTTCTCAGGCGAGACTACCACTTATCAGCAAAGGTAACAGGGATAAGCTTCTCTGATGAGACTGCCACTTATTAGTAAGCAAGGTAAGCAATGATAAGCTTCTCAGAAGAGACTTCCACTTATCTGGTAAGGTAACACGACAAAAATGATAAGCTTCTCCGGAGAGACTGCCACTTATCAGCAATTAGGCGTTGTAAAAGATTCTTCTTGATATATATGCTGCAAAATAAATGAACGCCCAGATTAGGTTCGACGACCGACGAGGACCAAAGTTCAATCTAGAATCGAGCTAGAAAGAAACTGTCAAACAAGACTCAAACCATTGAGGAAATGAGCTCAAATGGGGATTTTATCTTATCCAGACATGGAAAAGATAGCTGAAATAACCATCATCCACGAGGGTTGAACTCTGTGGGAAAATTATAAGTAGTAGGTATTTTATGCCTAAGGTTGACTACTTTACTTGGAGAGAATGGACAAACCTAGTTACTTGGCGGTACCCACAGCCAAAGTAAACGACAAAAGACAACAAGGATAGCAAACATGCAGATGCTAATGCATGTCTAAATGAAATGAAATGTATATGCTTAATGTTGATGCCTATGCTTATGCTTATGCTGACAAAATAGGAAAATGGGGGAGTAAACGGGAGATTAAAATAAACATCCCGACGAGGATACCCGGCGACCTCTGCAGTGGTACATCTATCAGGAGATAGAAAATTGATGGCGGAACCGTAATCTTGCTTCAAAGTTCCAAATTCTCTGGGGAGAAGAATATTCCACTTGGGGATATGGTATCATGACTTCACTTGAAGGACTGCCATCATGAATCTGAATTTCTTATTAAAGAAGATATGTTTACGGCGGAGAGTCTTCTTAGCATTAGAGACTTCCGGGGGATAAAATAGATATCCACTTCATCGAGGAAGTGTGGAGCTAGGAAGCTTCCTGGGGAAAGTGTAGCAACTTCAGTGAGGAAAAAATGATTCCACCGGGGAGTGGATCCTCAGTAGTAAACATGTATCACCTAGAGGATACTGGGGAGATTCTCTGCAGACTTGAAAATCACTGGAGATTACAAAATCTGTCAAAAAGTGTTGTCAGCGTATGTTTCACTGGGGATTTGCTGAACAATGGTCTAAAAGTGCTTCTACAACATTAAGACTTTATAGGGAACAATGATTCCTTCAGACCTTTCCACAAGCCAAAGCAGATTTATATCTTTTTCAAGTGTTTTCAAAACAGTTTTAGATTTTGAAAACTTTCCACCTTCAAAATTATTATTAACAAATAACATTTTTCATAACAAAAAATGAAAATAGAGATAGCATAAATGGCAAAAATTGAATAAGCAAAAATTCTGATTTTATTGAAGAATGGTAGCTTGCTAATGGCAACGCTCCATAGAATATTACAATTGAAATTGGCAATAGGGAAAGGTTACATTGAATCCAACAACACCTGATAACCCTAATAACTAAGACTACCCAAAATCCTGCTTCTGACAAGAGCGGTTGGATTGGATTTGATATTCTGCGATGATCGGCGTCATCTGATGCAGTGAAATTCCTTTGTCCCTAAGTTTTGCCTGAATCGCCCTATTGGGTTTTCAATCCACCGGGACGCTCATTTTTGCCTAAGCCGCCCTTTCGGGTTTTTAGCTTAGCGAGCTATATATGTTTTTTATTTTTCATCCCTAATTTTTGCCTGGATCTCCTTCATAGGTTGTGATCCACTGGGATACCCATTGTTTCCTAGATCGCCTTTTCAGGTTTTCGACTTAGCGGGTTCTTTTAGGCATAATATTTTTGGATTGTATCAGAGTTTACAGGATGTGCAAGCTCTTCACCATCCATTGTCGTGAGAATTAGCGATCCTCCAGAGAAGACTGTTTTCACAACAAATGGGTCTTCGTAATTTGGCATTCATTTCCCACGCATGTCTTTATGGACTGGCAAGATTTTCTTAAGTACAAGTTCTCCTTGACAGAATTATCGGATTCAGACTTTCTTGTCAAAGGCTCTCTTCATCCGCTTTTGGTACAACTGACCATGGCACATCGTGGTCATGCGCTTTTCGTCGATGAGATTCAGCTAGTTAAATCTGTCTTGGACCTATTCTTCTTCATCAAGTTTGGTTTCCATCAGTACTTTTAAGGATGGTATCTCTACTTCTATGGGGAGGACGGCGTCCATTCCGTACACTAATGAGAAAGGGGTTGCCCCTGTTGAAGTTCTCACTGAAGTTTTGTATCCGTGCAAAGAAAATGGTAGCATTTCATACCAATCTTTGTAAGTCTTTACCATCTTTTGCAGGATTTTCTTGATGTTTTTGTTCGCAGCTTCAATAACTCCATTCATTTTAGGATGATAAGGAGAAGAATTGTGATGTGCAATCTTGAAGCTTTCACACAACTCCTTCATGGTTTTATTGTTCAAGTTGTTCCCATTATCTTTTATGATTCGGCTTGGAATTCCATAACGGCAGATAATCTCTTTCTTGATGAAGCGGGCAACCACTTGCTTGGTTACGTTGACATAAGAAGCAGCTTCTACCCATTTGGTGAAGTAGTTGATGGCAAATAAGATGAATCGGTGACCGTTGGAAGCTTTAGGCTCGATTGCCCCAATCACGTCAATGCCCCACATTGAGAAAGGCCACACAGATGATAAAACATTTAACGGTGTTGGAGGTACGTGCACCTTATCAGCATAAATTTGGCATTTATGGCATTTTCTGGAATATTGGATGCAATCAGATTCCATAGTTAACCAGTAATATCCAACTCTCAGAATTTTCTTAGACATAGCATATCCATTGGCGCGAGTACCAAAGATGCCTTCATGAATTTCTTGAAGTAACATGTTTGCTTCACGCCTGTCAACACATCTAAGCAGAACCATGTCGTAGTTTCTTTTATATAACACCTCATTGCTAAGGAAGAACTTGGATGCTAATCTTCTCAGAGTCTTTTTGTCAAGATTAGTAGCATCGTCCGGATACTCTTGCTTTAGCAGATCTACCTGCTCTTTGGGCGGTTGAAGTTCAGTGTACTTGTACTCAACCAGTCTTGCCAATTCATTGGGGACTTTGAAATCCTCCTCACCCTCATCTTTAGCTTGATAGACGGACGAATCAAAGTTAGGAGTGAAAGCAGGGTCATTGGATTCCACAAGGTTTGGGATAGCTCTGCATGTTTAGGAAGGCTTATTTTATTAAATGCTCAAGGAAAATGCAAGAGAAAGAAATGTTATTTTTTGTAGTTTTGAAAAGATTGCCAATTTCTTCTAACGGTAAAAGCAAAAAAAAAACGGTAAATGAAACAACAAGAATTTAAAAAAAATGCATTTATTCGATAAACATCTTAAAAGTGAAAAGGTGGCCCTACAAAATAATCCAGTAGCCTTGGGCATAGCTATGGAATTTTTTAAAACAATAAGTAAAAAGCATTAAATTACTTTGACAAGGGAAAAATCACAGGGATCTATGTTGCTTCCCAGTTGTCCAAAGATGCATCACACTTGAATACCAGATTGCTTAAGTCTTCGTCTTCGTTATCATCTTAGACGACATTAATCTGGAAACCACCGCTGAAAAACACTTCCTGGATAGTCTTCGGACGACCTTTGCCAGATGTAGAAGTTCTATCATTAGTTGGTTTGTAACCCAACCCATGGCGATTCACCTTTGTCTTGATATCTATCACTTCTCCCCAACCTTCAGGTGTGCCTCCTTCAATTGTTGATCTAGTGCTCTTGAAAGATGCGAAAGATGGATTACTCTTGCCCACTGTTTCTTCGAATTCCAACAGAACAACATTGGTGATCTCAAGTGCTTGAAAAGAAGTCTCTCAGGCATCCTCATCAGCTTCTATGTAACAGAAAGAAGACAGGTTACTGACCATCAAATCTTCTTCACCATGTATAATAACCAGCTTCTCATCAACCACAAACTTCATCTTCTGATGTAGAGTTGAAGTTACAGCACCAGCGGCATGGATCCATGGCCTTCCAAGTAAACAACTGTAGTTAGGATTTATGTCCAGTACTTGGAATGTGATGTTGAATACATGCGGCCCAATCAAAATCGGTAGCTCCACTTCTCCAATTACAGTTCTGCGAGAACTATCAAAAGCCTTAACTATCAAGGAAGTAGGTTTCATATCAGTTTCCTTGTAAGCCAACTTGGTAAGAACCCTTTTAGGTAAAACATTCAAAGAGGAACCGGTATCCACAAGTACCCTTGCTAAATTATCCTCTTGACATTTCACGAGCACATGTAAGGCACAATTGTGATTCTATCCTTCCCTTGGTAGTTCCTTATTGCTAAAGCTAAGAGTATTGCAGGCAGTAATGTTGGCGATCACACTATCGAATTGGCCAGTAGTAATGTCTTGGGTGACATGAGCTTGAGCCAACAACTTTAAGAATGCAGTTCTATGAGCAGGTGAACTCATCAATAGAGACAATATTGAGATTTTGGAAGGAGTCTGGTGAAGCTGATCAATGACTTTGTAATCACTCTTTCTGATGATCCTCAGGAACTCAGCATCTACATCATTTGTAACCACTTCTTTTCCTTTGTCTTTGGCAGGCATAGTGGTAACAGTTTCTTTAGGCGGAGCCTCATTGAAACGGGGAGTATAAATACGACCACTTCGTGTCATCTTGCTTGCCCCAGCTATGTTGGTCACATCTTCATTAACATTCTTTAATTCTTCCCTCGGAATAACCTCCCCAGATTCTTTGTCAATCATGGTCACATCATACTTCCAAGTTACAACTTTAGGGTCACTAAAATGAAATGGACTAGGCTTCTGGATGATCATTAGTTTTGGTTGATTGACTGCAGAAATAACTGGCTTTGATGTGTTGAAAACAGGTACTGGAGAACTTGATTTTGGCAAATTGAAGATAGGTACTTTAGCACTTGGTTCTGGCAAGTTGAAGACAGGCTCAATCACAACAACTTCATCCTTGTTCATTTTGTTAACCACTTGTAGGAAACCATCATTGATTTAAACTTTGGATATCATTATGAACCATCATACAGCCCTTGGTACTGACATCACAAATTGTACAATCATCATGGAAAATATTCATTAGACCGGCTTCGAACAACTTTGAATGGAAGACTCAGAGAGGAGTCTTAATCTGGGAAACATCAAGAATTTGGCTCTCATCAGATACCTCATCAATAGCATTAACAGACCCATGAGTAGGCAAAGGATTTCTTTTACCATTTGGTTGAGGATCATCAAAAGACAAGATCTTCTTTTCTATTAACTCCCTTACAAGATGCTTGAGAGTATAACAACTTTCTAGATCATGGCCAGGCACACTCTCATGAAATAAACAATGAGCATTAGGATTGTAATTAGCTAGCAGTGGATTAAGAGGCGGACCCAAAGCTCTTGTAGTTATCAAACCTTACTGTATTAGTGACGGGTACAACTCAGTATAAGTCATTGGAATATAAGGACATGGCTTGTACTGTCTCCTGTTAGGAACATTCTGGCGGGGTGACTGATTCTTTGGTTGTTGATAGGCAGGAGCGTTGGGTGCTCGTCGATAATTGGATGAACTTGTGCAGGCTGATAATCCGAAGGAGGTTGATAGACAAGCTGTTGATAAGCAGGAATTGGTTGCACAGGCTGATATGCAGGAACTTGTTGATTGAAAGCAGGTGTAACAGCAGCCACATACGGTTGTTGAGCAAACTGGACATGATAGCCTTGTTGTTGAACATAGTTTTGCTGATGTTGCCAAGGTTGATTTCTTCGTCTGCTTACAATTACCGCATTAGTTTCACCCTCTTTCTTCTTGTGAGAACTAAAGGAAGGCTTCTTGGTATGATCTTTGTTGGAGCTTGAACTACCAACAACACTCGATATTTTCCACTTTTCAGACCTAGTTCTACCTTTACACCAACAACAACAATATGGAGAAGTTTTCAGTTACACTTCTAACCATTCTTTCATAGAATTCAGGACGAACAGTGTCAACAAACCAATCAGCTAGTTCTTTTTCGGTCAAAGGAGGTTCCACTTGTGAAGAAATTTCTCTCCATCTCTGAGCATACTCCTTGAATGATTCAGAACTCTTCTGGGACATACTCAGTAGTTGTCTTTGATCAGGAGCCAGATCCATATTATACTTGTAATGTTTGATAAAGGCATCAAACAGATCTTGGAAACTCTTAATGCGAGATTGATCCAGAGTTAAGTACCATTTCAACGAAGCACCCTTCAGACTGTCCTGGAAGCAATGTATTATCAGCTTGTCATTTTCAACATGAGCAGCTATTTTACGGTAATACATAATTAGATGACTCTTTGGGCATGTAGCTCCTTCATAACGATCAAAGCTGGGAGTTTTGAACTTCGGAGGTATAACTAGACCAGATACAAGACACACTTCTCTGGAAGCAGCACCAAAGATTTGATCTCCTTCCGTCATTCTCAACCTTTTATCAATAGTTTCCACATTTTCCCAGAGTTTCTCATGACGTTCATCTTCATCTTCCTTCATGTCAGGGATATCGTATACCGGTTGATGATCATTGAAGTATGGTTGTACATGAGTATGAACAACAGCTGGTGCAAAAGGAACAACTTGTTGAACTGGTTGAGTAATAGGAATTGAAGCAGGTGCTGGCACAAAACTAGGTGGAAGACCGTATGGAGGTACATTTACATTAGCAACATATGGTTGAAGATCCACAACAGCATTGGCAATCTCAGAAACAACAGTGGACTGAGTATCCATCCTCGCACATATAACCTGTAGCATCTCTATAATCTGCCTCACACTTCCTCGAAGGTCTTCTAATTCATTGTTGACACGATCAAGCTCTTGATTTTGTTCCGCCATCTTTTTACGAGTTTGAGCTCTGGTGTTGTACTGGTGCAGAGGACTCAGGGTGACAGAACTGGAAGGCGAGAGAACCGAAAATAAGAAAACCGGAACGAAAATGCATATGCAAAAACGAGAATGCGATACGATGCAATGGTTTCAAGGATTTCAACAGCCAGTTGCAAATTCTTAGGAAAACTGAAAAAGTTTAGATTTTGGAATTCAAGAATTTTTTGAGTTTACAAAGGACTGACAGTTGAATTCCTTGAAACCAGGAATGTCATGATGCTTGAATGGATGCACAAATACACATATACACAAATAAGCACACGTGGCCCTAGGTTAGAGGGTCATAAGCATGGAGCCATGGTCTACCCATCTCAAAAGATATGTACTAAGGGTTAATTGTACCTGCAGAACAAGGGTTCTAAGAGGTGCCCAAATTCATCAGTCCATCTTTCGAATATTATCAATTTCCCGAATAACTCGGTAGTTAACAATATTCTCAAGAGAACCTCTTTTGAGTGTAGTATCGCGTAGCAACTATTTTGGGACTACTCTCTCATAGTCATCGCACTACGTCCTAAAAAAGGGCAAAGTTGTGTTAAGGGTAACTAAAGGTCCCCAGTATTACAGGCTCCTAGGTCGAAAATAGTAATTGTTTTCACGAATACTCGTTCAACAGTACCAATTTCTAAGAGGGCCTCAACTGAGCGGTGATTCTCGAGTTAGCTTGGTCGGGAATCACTCCCTATAAGCCACGTCGAATATATCACCTTCCTATCATAATTGCACTCAAGTCCAGCTATAGGACTTATCTCACAACAGCATATAACCCAAGCAGGTACATTCATATAAACAGATAAACAGATAATATAGCAAATAACATAAATAAACAAGTTAGGGGTAACCCTCGAAAGATTTTGAATCTCCCCAGTGAAGTCGCCATTTTCTGTTGCGATGAGAATAAGATATCAAATTATTGATTCATTTGAATCACAAATCTTGAATTCACAACCGGTCTTTGATTTATCCGAAGGAAATGTTAAAGAAAGAAAAACCTATTTTGCATCGTAAACACAATGCGGGGAGATCTAGGGTTCGGGGGTTGGTTAAACTTAGGGAAGGTATTAGCATCCTAAGCCTCTATAGTACTCTACAGAAACCTGTTATTTAAATGTGTTATTTGCTATCTATCTGTTTAAAGGTATGCTAAAAGGTTAAAAGATGACCTAAATAGTTAGTCCTAAGCATACTCGCCAAGAAATCACATCTTGTGCCTATGTTTCCTGGGTAGGGGATGGAATCAGAGTATTCGTAGTTCCCTTCAAAGAGGGAGAGGAACTTCTTGACTGTGGTCAAAGTTCCAAGGGGAAGTAAGTATTCATAGGAAAGTACTTACATGGAGTGCGGCAACTCCGATTCTACGTTGAAATAAAGTTAAAAAGGGTAAGTAAGTATCCACGGCGGGAACTTACGTGGAGTACGGCGACTCCGATCCTAAGGCTAGGATAAACAGGTAAAAGGGTGAATGTATATCCATGGTGGGACGCTATGTAGAGTGTGGCGACTCTGATCCTAAGGCTAGGATGAAGGATAAAGCTGGAGGATATCCACAGCGGGACAACTACCTGGAGTACGGCGACTCCAATCCGAAGTTGCAAACGGTAACAAGAAATTAGTTAATGATTAGTTGGATCGCTAATATATTGCATCTTGTGCCTACGTATTCTCATTGAGAAATCAGAGCGTTCGTAGTTCCCCTCAAAGAGGAGTGAGGAACTTCTTGACTGTGGTCAAGGTTCCTGGGGGAAGTAAGTATTCATAGGGAAATACTTATGTGGAGTGCGGCGACTCCTATTCTACGTTAAGATTGAGTTTAAAAGGATGGGTAAATAAGTAAGTATCCACGGCAGGAACTTACATGGAGTACGGCGACTCCTGATCCTAATGCTAGGATGAAGGTGAAGGATATACATGGTGGGACGAATATCTGGAGCACGGCGACTCCAATCCTAAATTACAAAAGATAACAGGAAATTAGTTGTTAGTGAGCTCGCCAAGACATCCCATCTTATGCCTACGTATTCTCAATGAGAAATCAGAGCGTTCGTAGTTCCCCTCAAAGAGGAGTGAGGAACTTCTTGACTGCGGTCAAGGTTCCAGGGGGATGTAAGTATTCATAAAGAAGTACTTACATGCAGTGCGGTGACTCCTATTATAAGTTGAAATTGAATGATGGGTAGATAGGTTTCCACAACGGGAAATATGTGGAGTACGGCAACTCCTATCCTAAGGCTAGGATAAGGGATAAAAGAGAATATCCACGGCGGGACGCTATCTGGAGCATCACGACTCCAATCCTATGTTGCAAAAGGTTAACAAGAAGTTAGTTGTTAGTGAGGTCGCCAAGACATAGCATCTTGTGTCTACGTATTCTCAACGAGAAATTAGAGTGTTCGCAGTTCCCCTCAAAGAGGAGTGAGGAACTAATTGACTGTGGTCAAGGTTCCAGGGGGAAGTAAGTTCTCATAGGGAGACACTTACGTGGAGTGCGACGACTCCTATTTTACGTTAATGTTAAGTTGAAAAAAAGAGGTAAGTATCCACGGCGGAAACTTACGTGGAGTACGGCGACTCCTGATCCTAAGGCTAGGATAAAGGTGAAGAATGTCCACGGCGGGACGCTAAATGTGAGTACGACGACTCAGATCCTAAGGCTAGGATAAAGGTTAAGAATGTCAACGGCGGGACGCAAAGTGTGAGTATGACGACTCAAATCCTAAGGCTATGATAGGAATAAGAAAGGTATGAGGAATTGACATGGCAGTCAGTAGGGGGTACCTTTCTTTCGAAATAGGTTTAGTAACAGAAAATTAAAGCAAAGGATACTTAAAATGCTATAGATAACAAGAATGTGAACATGTAAATAAAACACTCAAAGTATAGAGCTATGTTTTTCAACCGGATGTATCAAGAGTTATGGTCAAAGTGAATAATTAAACTCAGATTAATGAATTTGTGATTAATTTATAAACAATGGTGAAAAGTCTAAATCAAAGAAAAAGGTTATAAAAAACAAGAAAATCTAATATTTTAATTTTGTTTTTATTTATTTTTGTTTAAAATTAAATTAATGGAAATTAAAGAAAGATTAGTTGACAAAATACTTTCTAAATAATCTAAATTCTAGATATTTAAAAAAATCGAAAGTATTATTTTAATTCTAAAATTAATTTAAATTACCTAAATCATTTAAATCCTAAAGAAATTAAAATTATTTTTTTGTTGGTTTTTTTATTATTTTATATTTATATTTTCTTATTGTTTTTGTTATTATTAATATTTCTAAAAAAAAAATAAAACGGGCCCAACCCACAAAATGATAAAAAAAAAACCTAAAAATCACTAAAAAAACAGAAAAGAAAAAAAAAAGCAAAGTTGGGCCGGTGGTGGTCAGGTCCACCAGACCCAACCCGGTTCACCCAGATGAAATGGAAAGGGGGAAAGGGTCAAAAAACCCCTAATTTTTCCTCTTCATGCGGAGCCTTTGTTCTTCTTCTTCTCTCTATCTCTTCTTGCTCTCTTTTCCTCCTCTATCGCTCCATTTTCTTCTTCTTCTCCTCTCGTTCTCTCCTCTTATTTCTTCTTTTCGCCTCTCCTTCTCAATTCGTTCGATTTCTCTCTGTCCTTCACCTCAACCTCCTTTTCTTCTCCTTTTTGAACCTGTAAACAAAAAACAATTAAAAGACCCAAACAATAACTCAACAATTTACCAAAATGGGAGACGATGGTTTCACGAAGTGTGAAGGTGATGGCGAAAGTTGTGTCGCGGTTCGCAGAAACACGGCGATGCCAAAAAGATAAGTTCTTCAAACCCTCTCCCTTTCTGTGTTGATTTTCATATGAGTATGACATTAGGTTTTTTTCTCTGTCTTTCGTGTGTTTGTGAACCTGTCATGAGTCTGTGAATGTTGCGGGTGTTGTTGCCACCGTCCCTGTGAATTCGTTCTGCCTCCTTTTATAGTCCTTGCGCATTGGATCAAACGATTTCACAATGAATGCGAAAAAAGTTTGTCAGATCTTGCTTAGGAAAGAATTTCGAAACATTTTGAGCATGTTTGGTCTTGTAATAAGCATATTTCCATTTTTACATGATTATGTTTGGGACGTGTTGGAACACTTTTGGAATGTTATGAGTGTTGTCTTGAATCTATCTTGAATCTGTTTTGTGATTTACTTTCTTGTTTAGAATCCAAAAAAGTTTATTTACATTTTGGTAACAACTCGAATTGATGATGACACCTTCTGACTTGTTTTGGACAGGATTGGATACTTGGCGACATCATTACTGGCATTTCGGGCTTGCATCGCAATTCCTTGCTATTGAGAGGTTGGAGCAAATCAGGAGTAGAAGACTTTGTCTGCCATGGTATTTTGTGCTTGCGGATTAGTTGGATATGGTTTTGGTCAAGCTTTTCGAGAACTGCTTCGGAGGGTCTAACAGTGACCTGTCTCGAATTAATGGTAATGCAAACTATCTTCCGGCTTTCTTTATTCATGGTGAAGCGTAATAGGTAAAATTATGCATCATGACAGTTGCTAATATTCTCTATTTTATTTTGCAGTCAAAGGTGACGCTGTTGTTATGACAAAGATAGATTAAAGCCCAAAATACCGCACCAGTCGGCGAAGCAAGCTTTCCCGGAGAAGAATCATTTTCTGGTTGAAACGAAATGGCTTCAAGTCTGAAGGTTCTATCCAGTGAGGGACCGAAGTTCTTAATATGAACTCAAGAGTGGCAACGTTTCTCGGCCTCGCAGAATCAGAGTAGGAAGGCTGTTACTAATGAGAACAAAGATGTCAGAATCTTATGAAGAAAAATTCAGGTTGCCAAGGGCTTTGTGACGGTGTTGGTGTGATTTTTATGTAATAAAACATCTTTTGTAATGAGGTCTTTGTACAAAATTGTAGTAGGGTTCAAAATCTCTCTAAGCCAGAAATGCGTAGTGACCAATGTACTCCCTGAATATAGTTTGTCTTTTGTTTTAAAAGTGTATGGACATATGCAATGTGAAGGGCATTCGTTTGTCCCAATAAATGTAGATGCAGCTTGAAATTATAATAGTTGACAAAAGGCAGGAATTGGTAACTTAAATCTTCCCTTAGTAACTTTGGAAATAATATGATAACTTGCAAGCTTTGGATGTGAAAAGAAATGTTATACTCCATGCTAGAGATTTCGAATTTGGCTCACCTTGATGCCACTTACTTCTCCTATATATGTACGAACTTCATTTTGAGACTTATGAAGAAATTAACGATAAACTTACGGATCTCGAATATTGCTTTGATACTTTCCTAGGTAGGAAAATAGCTGGACTTGTTCTTTGATATAACCGCAAATTCAAGAGGCTAACATAATCAAATCTGATGAAGCCTTAATCCCTAAAATGCAGACACCTTCCTTTTGGCAACAAAGTACACAAACATGTCAAACACCACACAAAACTTCATGCCTTAAATAACAATATTTCAAATCAATAAACAGGGAACTCTAATCCTTCTTAAAAACCTCTGAGAACTCTTGAGAAATAATGACCTTGTTTTAACTATGAGATTGTAAGGATAAGGGCACATCCTTCTTCTATATCCACACGAATTCAACATAACATGTAAAAGAGTAGAATCCTGATGGGCCTACGCACAGGGGCTTCAGGACTTTCAGACTTTCTTCAGCAAAACTACAAAATAAACAACAATTAGATATAATGGTTAGTTATGCATGGGTTATTGACCTAAGATGGTGTGTGGGTGATCAATGAATCTAAGGGTAAAGTTTGGGGTATGGCAGAGTGACTTGTTTGTTGAAATTCAAGCTATTTCAAATGGATGTTAAAAGTGCATTTCTAAATGGATACTTGAATGAATAAGTATATGTGGAACAACCCAAAGGATTTGTTAATCCTATATTTCCAGATCATGTGTTGAAATTGAAGAAGGCCTTGTGTGGGTTGAAACAAGCTCCAAGAGCTTGGTATGAGAGGCTAACTAAGTTCCTCATCAACCATGGATACATAAAAGGTTGAATTGACAAAACTCTCTTTGTTAAAGAGAAGGATGGCAAACTCATAATAGCTCAAATCTATGTAGATGATATTGTGTTTGGAGGGATGTCAGATGAGATGGTTCAAAATTTTATCAAGCAAATGCAATCTGAGTTTGAGATGAGTTTGGTGGGTTAATTAACCTACTTTCTTAGTCTCCAAGTCAAACAGATGGAAGACTCAATATTTCTTTGTCAAGGGAAATATGCAAAGACTATTGTGTAGAAGTTTGGTTTAGAGAATGCTAGCCATAAAATGACTCTTGCTCCTACACACTTGAAGTTGTCTAAGGATGAAAAGGGTGTTAGTGTTGATCAAAGTTTGTATAGAAGTATGATTGGGAATCCTCTATACCTTCTTACAAGCAGACCTGACATAACTTTTGTTGTTGGAGTTTGTGCTATATATCAAGCTGAACCTAAATTCAGTCATATCAATCAAGTCAAAAGGATTCTGAATTATGTTAGTGGTACATGTGACTATGCTCTGTTGTATTCTCATCATTCTAATTCCATGTTGTTGGGATATTGTGATGTTGATTGGGCTAGTAGTGTTGATGATAGGAAGAACACCTCTGGAGGATGTTTCTTTTTGGGAAACAACTTGATTTCATGGTTAAGTAAGAAGCATAATTGTGTTTCTCTATCTACTGCTGAGGCCGAGTACATAACAGCAGGTAGCAATTGTTCTCAAATGATATGGATGAAGCAAATGCTGACTGAGTATAATGTCACACAAGATGTCATGACATTATTCTGTGAAAACTTGGGTGCCATCAATATTTCAAAGAATCCTATTCAACACAGTAGAACCGAACATATTGACATCAGGCATCATTTCATTAGAAATCTTATGGAAGACAAAGTTATAACATTGGAGCCTGTTGCCGTAGAGAATCATCTAGCTGACATCTTTACTAAAGCTTTGGATTTTAATCAATTTGAGGTGTTGAGGGGAAAACTTGGGATTTGCCTATCTGAAGATTTATAGGAGTTAATTTGGCGTGAGAATACTATTCGAGTGAGTGTATTGTGTTCCCACCAAATAAAGAGAGGTTTTCAAAGTCAACTCTCATTTGTAGCATAAGTCTTCAATAATATCCTGGTATTTTGATGAATAATGATAAATTCATGAAAAGGGAGTCTCCTTTGACTTTGTATTGCAAATTTTTTGCTGGTGATCATGTCTAAGACATTGTCACATCAAATGTTGTTGTTGATGATGCTGCTTATGAAGATGTTTAGTCAGATGGTGAGGACCTTGCAGAGGAAGAGGAAGAGGATGATGAGGCTACTAAAGATGATGTCTGTTAGTAGTTTTCATTTTTTGTGGTTATGTTTTATAAGGGCTAAATGTCCGGGATATTTTTGGCACTTCATGTCTTGATCTGTACTTTAAACTCTCGTTCTGCTTGTGTTAATGTTTGGCTGTTTAGTTAGTTAACTACCTTTGTCATATTATGGCTAAAAAGGGGGAGTAATACTAACTTAACTAATCACTGCTAACCACTGGCTACTGTTGAGGGGGAGAGTGTTAACCACTTGCTATAGAAAAAGGAACTGATTGAGGGGGAGGCTATATTATTTCTGCTGCTGTTCTGATTTTTGCCTCTGACTTTTTGTGTATTTGTATGCAAGGGTTATTTAGTTAGTTTTAGCCAAAATATGCCAAATGGGGATATCGATAAGTCCAAGCTTTTGAGATTGGAATTAATTTTGGTAAAACTAACTTGACATCAAGATCTTGGACAAAATGTCCTAACATGAAGAACAAACTGAAGAACAAGATGTCTTATCATGATGATTCGACATTTTTGTTTGTTACTTTAAAGTTTTGATACTGCTAATTTATTTCTAGATTTCAGAATATTTTGAGAATATTTATTTATCCTAGGTGGCGTTCAAGGTTAAGTAATCAGAGATTCTGTTTGAATTTAAAGATGCCATTTTCTAAGTGTGGAGACATTTTATGAAGCTTTGGATTGAAGAAACTATTCTTGAGCAGAATAAGTTATAGATTCTGTGTAACAGAATTGCTGCATTTTTGAAGCCCAAATCCAGTATAGCTTGTGGTTATAAATAGGATGGATTTAAACTAATTAAAGTGTGGAAAATACATTGTTGCTTAGTGAGTTTTAGGGTTTGTGTATTTATGAGCCTTTCTTGTATCGTGTTAATACTAGAGCTGGACTGTTTGCATTGAGTTGTAATTTTTGTCACTGTTGTGATTGAAAGGGAATTGAGAAGGGTCTCATACCTAGGAGAGTCTTAGGTAAAAATTAAGCACGGGTAGTGATTAAGTGATAAGTTGTAAACCGGAGGTTGTTTAGCTTAAAATTAATACTATCTAGTAGATTTCATTCTTGGCTTGGTAGCCCCGATGTAGGTGTTGATATACACCGAACTGGGTTAACAATTATTGTGTGTTCGTTTACTTTCTGCAATTTTTATTGTACTCCTTGTCATTGTGTTTAAAGCAGAGATCAAGTGTCTCAACATCTCTTAGCACACTGAGATCTGCATACCAGAATTTCAGTAGTCAATGTTAAGGAGGTGTGTAGGGGAATCTCTCTCTCTCTCTCTCTCTCTCTCTCTCTCTCTCTCTCTCTCTCTCTCTCTCTCTCTCTCTCTCTCTCTCTCTCTCTCTCTCTCTCTCTCTCTCTCTCTCTCTATCTATCTATCTATCTATCTATCTATCTATCTCTCTCATTGTTGCATGAGAAACAATGGAGAATTCGCTTGTTTGTAAACCTCCTTTTATATGAGAAACAATGCAGAATTCACTTGTTACTTTCTCTTCTCTCCCTCATATGTCTGTCTCCTTCAATATGAGTAAGAAGTATGTAAATACAAAGAAGAGACCCTCTAACAACGAATATATATATCATGAAATCTATTGAAAGATTCCATGAGGCTGAGGAAAGAAAGAATAAGGGGTTTGGTTCCTCTCTTTTTGCAAACGGAGGAGTTACAACTGGTGTATCATTTATGGGATCTTTCACATCTAAAATGATGATCAAGTTGTTATGTTTTAAAATCAAGATGTCAAAGCTAAGGACAACACCTAATGTCAAGAAAAGTTTAGTAGAATCCTTGATGATTTCAATTAAGCAATCTCTCTGATGTTGGAATCTATTAAGAAACCTTATCAAGAATCATCAGATAGAAAAGAAGTAAGTCCCATATGAATTATTGGATCATTATTGTATCAAGCAAGGTATCTTGAACCTTTAAAGTTGTGGGAAAAAAAAGTGTGAAAGCTTGCAATGTCTGTATCGAGTGGTTTGAGTTCGTTAAGGCATAATATTAGCTCTTAAATTACTAAGGGAAATAAGACACACTTTCAAATGATTGGAAAAGTCCCAATGTCTTTGTTAAAATGACCATAAAACCTTTTTGTGCTTATCCAATGGATTAGGGAGTCATTTTAATCAATTAAAATGGTTTTTACATAATATAATCGATTAGCCCATTAGAGTTAATTAGTTGTCACTTTTGTAATGGTCATAGTCTATTAAAGGAAACCATAATTGATTAATAATAATACCATTTAAAAACCTTTGCTTGGACCAGAGAAAGACAACTCAATCCTCCGACGCATCAATCACTGTCGAATTCAATTAAAGAGATATCTACACGGCACATTGCATTACATGCGAACAATTTCAAACCACTTTTGATATACAAGAGTAAAATACATTATTTCAAGAATTCAATTAATTCTCACTTAAATATTAGATTGTTAACTTTGTAATTTCATTTTGTTCCGTCACTTCAAAAGTGTTGTTCCACCATTGTGAGACGGAATTCCATCACTTCATCTTCTACTTTTAGGGTCTGTTTGGTTCAAATAAGGGGGAGGGGAGGGGAGGGATTTTAATGAAGGGGAGGGGAGGGGAGGGGAGGTGAAGGAATTTTTTAATCAAATAAGTGTTTGGTTCAAAAGAGAGGAGGGGAGGGGAGGGGAGGGATTTTAATTAAAAATGTGTTTGGTTCAGAAGGGGAGGGGAGGGGTTTTATTAATAATTTACATTTTTATCCTTATGATCTTATATAAGTCATATGATATTAAAATGTGAAAAATTTGTGCGTATTTTTCTTGGTAATAAAATTTCTAACATTGAGTGATTAAAAAAAATATTTATTTGTCACTAAAGTTAAAAAATTGAGTACAATCGATTCGACTTATAACTTTTCAACATAAATTAAACTATATGCCAATAACATCGTTTAAATTGTGATGAATCATATAACAAAACAAATATATAAAATAAGTTATTACTAAATATTAATGGTTCAAAATATTTAATAAAATGAATAAACAAAAATAAATAAAATGATATGGTTTACAATTTGATATAAAAGAAAATATGATAGAGTACATAACAAAATTAAAAGAAAAAAACGAATATAACGAAACATAATTTTTTTTATAAAAAAAAAGACAATGATTATGATTTATATTAATTATAAAAATTATAAAATAATTTGAAGGTGAAGAACAATTATAATAAATTAATGAAAACAATCGAGAAAAAACAGTAACATAAAAGATAACAAATAGTTTTGAAATAATAAAATTAAACTGAGGATATTTTAGTAAATATAATAATTTTTAAATATCAAAACTCATATTCTCTCCCCTCCCCTCCAAATCCCCCCAATTCGGAGGGAACCAAAAAATGTGTTTTGGAGGGATTTTGCTCCCCTCCCCTCCCCTCCCCTCCTAAAATTTGAACCAAACATATTTAATTAAAAATTTCCCTTCCCCTCCCCTCCCCTCCCCTCCATCTACCCCGAACCAAAAGTTTCAATCATAACACAATTCAATTCAAAATTTAAAAATAAACCCTTTAAATCAAACGAGACAGTATATTATTTCAGTATTTAGATTGAATGAATTTTTACGTTAAGATATATTTAAATTTAAACTAAATCACACAAACCTCTAATATGGGGAGTACAGTATCTTGCACATGTGCTCATGTGATGAAGCGTACTCATAGGATGCATGTGATTTCTCATACAAAACATTCAAATTTCAAAATTTGCTTGTCAATCTATTGGAGATGACACGCATTGGTTCTCAATAATTTATGAGTAAAGAGTGTTATTAACGGATGCTTTAAAATATTGATTAAAGAATTAATTGAAAAAGTTTACGCAGAAACTATAAATGGTTTTCTTTTCTATACAAATTTAAGATAAATTCATTAAAAAATAAAATGTATGATTAGAATTTATAATTGGTTTCAAAATTTCTATACAAAAAGTAAAATTGTCTATATACAAATGTCTGATTATTATAAGGGGGAGTTGGATTTGGAAAATTATAAATAAAATTAAAAATAATAAATTAAAATCAACGTACTGTTAAACATAAAGAAATCAAGGAAAGTGAATGAACCCCCAAGAGATTATATGTAGATGATATGAGTAATAAATGCTATGAAACCCAAACCGTGAATCTTGGTCAATCATGTATTCTCCTTTGCATCCTGTATTTAATAGCAATCAGAATATTATGGGCCTTTTAAATTCCATCGTTCTGTCCCCGGACGTCTAGTAAATATTTCATAATTTTTTTTTCAAATAATCAACATTTTAAATTAAATAGTCAATAATTAATTTTTTTAAAATTATCAATCAAAATATTCATGTTTCAAACAAACAAAAATCATAACGAAGAAGAAATGTCACTAGTACTACCGTATATATTGAAAATGGCACATAGGCGCTGAACCCCCGGCGCATATAATATCCATGCGTCATTCTCTCTGGCGCATGCATTGTAGGCATAAGAGCATGCGTCACTCTCCTTGGCGCCATAGTGTATCAGCTTTTTTTAAATTTATAAATAGGTATTCATTCTCCATTATTTTTCACACATCTTCTAATTTCATTCATTATGTTTTCTTCTAAATTTTTAACATGATTATTAAAAGAGATGTTCATGTTTGTTTTTCGATTCTCAAGCATCCGATGAAGATACGATTTTAGAAAACTCAGGATTCATACCGGATCAGTATTTTCATCCTTGTTTGCGTCTTGTCCAACCTCTAATGGTTTCCCATTGAAATTTTTTTGTTCTTCCACTATGATTTTGACAAAATATACATAGTTGTTTAGTACAATCACAATTTGAATAATGTTCAAAATGAAAATCTTCTATCTGAATCCTCGTTGAGCTATACACAGTATCTAACACTGAGCTCTTGCAAAAAAATTTACTCGAAATCGACTTAATTCTTCCAGCTCTAAGAGTAATGCTCCATGTCTCTGTTATGTAGTGATCTTTACTCGATCCTATCAGTACCTTCAACCTTGGTTTGTTTGAAGATAAGAAAAACTCCAACTTCATTTGTAAGCTTTCACAAAGCTCTACCAAAGTAATCCTTGAGAGAAGACCCTTCTTCTTTACTACTGAATTTATCAATCTCAGTCACTATTACACGCACAATTGCAAACCCCTGAAATCCTCAAGAAATCTTCAAAGAAAATGTTAATCACAATAATAATCCTCCTCACAAATCTCACACTCGTAGATGAGAGCTAGATCCAAATGACAATGGTTGATGCAAGAGGTTAAAGGTAAAAAGATTTCATTTGCCAAACTCAAAACAAAATTCAAAACTCTTTTAAAAATCAAGAGAACAAATGTGTTGTTAATTCCAAATTAATAGCGCATGTGTATATTTTTCAACATTGTATGTTTGAACAATTGTTGTAAAAACCTTGTGAGAGGGATTTTAGAAAAATTTTATATATGTGTTGGAGATATAGCACAAAAGTTCTATTTGATTAGAGTCATAAGCAAAGAGTACGAGTCAAGTCAATAGATCAATTGATTTGAATCAAGATCTGAAGAACGAAGGAAAACTAACTCTATGATTCGAGTCAAGCTTTTTGTGATTCAAGTCATATGATTTGAGTCACGAAAACCCCTTATTCAAATCACAAGCACATAGCCAAAATCCAAAAGAGTAGTGTTATTTGCAGACCACAAAATTGACATCGTATTTGACAATGTATACTAGTCGTATACTAATGTATATATCTCTCTCCTACTTTTTGATCTCATACACTAGCACGATTTTTAAAAATACATTAATATAGTATAAACTTACAAAGGAAAACCTTTTTTACACTCAATTTTAGATGTACAAATATCATTTCTTAATCCAAAAACTTCTAATTATGTTTGATTCAAGTCATGAACTCTATGATTGAAATCAAACCTCTCTGATTTGAGTCACATCCGTTTTTTATTCGAATCACACTTACAGAAGAAAATCATGCTTTTCAAAAATGTATTTCAATTTATCATGTTATGTTGTGATTCATATCACACTTCCATAACCTTAGTTTTTGAAAAAAAAATGAAGTGTTTTTTAGAATTCAAACATGTCATGCCTTGAACATTCTCTCATGTGGTTCTTGATTCAAAACTTTGATAAATTGACTAGAAGCATATTAATCATACTATAATCAAATAGCTTGATTTATGCATGCTTAAAAACATATTAATAACTCAACCCTAAGATGCAAAATCATGTAAGGAGACTTAATGCCGATAACAACAAAACCCAAAGTTAAATGTCAAACAACAAAATATAAACCCTAGAAGGCAGAGGAAACTTCAATGATGTATTAATTTTATTCATTATATTCACTTTATTTTTTAATATCATCAAACAAATATGACAACTTACTATTGTTGTAAGGTTTTGGACTTGGATAATCTTACTTGGCCTTTGGAGGAGTAGTTCAAAGGATGCAAGTCAACGCAAATTCAACAACATGGGGGGGGGGGGGGGGGGAGCTCCCCATGTCATGTTATAAGTCGCTTGAACCAAGAATGTGCCACGGGCTACCATAATGCTCGATGTGTTGGGCCCAGCCCTGGCCATCCTAACCAAGTCACATATTTTATTGATTCTACCAATGAGATATGTAACGTGCAGAACCAGTGAAGGGATAAATGTCCTTTCCATGATTGCAAGAAGAGTCAAATCCTCCCACACCCATAGCTTCGTCCAAAATAAAGGGAACTACTCCTTTTGATCTTGAATCTATATATACCTCGTTCAAGGAAGGGTAGAGAGATCTTTAATCCCTCTCGAGAAAAATATATACATATATTCTTACAACCTTGTGTGAGCTATCCCTAAATACATATATACTTGTTAGCAAGTAAAACTTGTGCCCACCCTGGTGCCTAGTTAATTTGACTCGAAATACTCTGGTAATCAACCACCAACTAATGTCTACTTCTATAATCCTCCCAAATATGGTGAACAGATGAGTAACCATATTAATCAAAAACAACTCTTACAGTGACCATGAGGCCATAGTTTAGATGTGCGCCATTATGGACGATTTGTGTCGCCACAACTAGAGTTTGAAGGATAACGTCCTTAACCTCCAGAAGTGCTAGTAGGAGATAGATCCTCTATGAGATTCAAGGATCCCATGTACTAGAAAGTTTCAAGTCCCCTGTACTATGAGCATGTCTTCTTCATTAACACACAATGGCGATCATTGGAGCCTCAAACTCTTTTAACTATAAACTCCTCTCTAGAACCTTCTGGGACACCACATTGAGGTCATATATGAACCTGTCGTGATTATCAATCACTAGCTATCAGGACCCGGTGAAGAATGTTATCCACCAATTTACGATGGGCAGACACAAGAAGATGCCCACCACCATCCTATTCAATGTTTTCCAGGGCTCTTTAGAATCTTTAATAGAATATCTTTCCCCCAATTTAATGAGGTGAGTATTAAGGGCATCCACCCAAATTAGGAGATGTCTGAAGGAGCTTTCCATAACAGACTAAGGATCAAATTTTTTAATGAATCCCTAGCACAGAAACCACCCGCTTCCATGGAAGAGGTTTTGACACACGTTGAATGTTACATAAAAGGCAAGGAAAATAATGATGAGAAAAATGCTAGGATGCTAAGAAGCGGGAGTCTGATAAGCGAGTGTTAATTAATTAAGGAAGTTTTGTAGACATTCTCCACTATGATGCCTTTGAGAGACCCCACCTAGATTTAGACAATCTCAAAGCTTTCCAAGGTTCACTACTTGGATTTTCTGGAAAATAGGTATAGGTAAATGGTTATATCACCCTAAAAATTGTGTTCGAGATGGATGAAATGCAAAGATGATCGAGATAAGATATCTCGGGATAGACGCCCCTTCCTTGTACACTTAGAAATATGAATAGAATGGTTTTAATGTTCTATATTCTCATTACAACAATGATGTACTTATACACAAGAGAGAAGATCATACAAGCTACTAATAAGGAAACAAATAAAGACAAAATCAAGTATTCTAATTACATATGATTTGTATGCTTAATACTATTAAGTCATCATTAAGTGACTTGTCTAAATCCCCCCTCAAACTTGTGGGTGATGCAATTACTCCAAGTTTGTCTCTTAATAGATTGAACCTTGAGTGAGTGAGGGCTTTAGTGAGGCAGTCTGCAACTTGATCTGCTGTTGGTACATAGGCAATTATGACTTCATTTTGCAGTACTTTGTCTCTGATATAGTGCACATCAATTTCAATGTGTTTGGTTCTAGCATGCATCACTGGATTTGAAGCAAGAGCTTTGACACTCAAATTGTCACACCACAAAGTAGGCTTTCTTAATTGGGGCAATTTTAACTCATGCGTTAGTAAGCATGTCCACGTGATTTCAGCTGCCAAATCAGCCAATGCTCGATATTCTGGCTCAGTTGATGATCTTGACACTACCTTTTGTTTCCTTGAAGACCACGATACTAGAGTCTCACCAAGGAAAACACAGTGCCCTGCAATTAATTTTCTATCGTCTATGCTTGTTGCCCAATCTGCATCTGAGAACCCTGTGATGTGTAGATCAGTTGATGTTTTAATATGTAGGAAGTGATCAATGGTACCTTGAAGATATCTGAATATTATTTTTATGCCTTGCCAATGGTCCATTGTAGGACAACTCATGTACTGACTTAATTTGTTCACAGAAAAGCTATATTAGGTCTTATGTTGGTTAGGTACTGCAGTGCTCCCATGGCTTGTCTAAATAGAGTTGCATCTTTCATTGGTTCCCCCTCAATGGTAAATTGTCTACCACTTACCATTGGTGTCGGACAAGCAGCAACTTTTTCAAAGTTAAATCTTTTGAGCAAGTCTCTAATGTATTTGGATTGCTTTATGTACAAGCCACTACTGTTTCTTTGTACTTCAATTCCCAAAAAATAGTGTAATTTTCCAAGATCCTTTAATGAGAACACAGTGTTTAACTGTTTGATGAAAGCTTCCAGGAATTTGTTATTGCTACCTGTGATGATGATATCATCAACATAAATTAGGAGAAAGGTAGTGTGATCAGTACCTTTGAGAAAGAATAGTGAAGTGTCCCTTTTGGTGTTCTGAAATCCTCAACTTAGCAGTGCATATTTGAGGTTGTCATACCATGCTCTTGGTGCCTGTTTCAGACCATAAATTGCTTTTGAAAGTTTGCAGATGTAGTTTGGATGTGTGGAGTTGAGGAATCCCTCTGGTTGATGCATAAAGACATGTTCTTTTAGGTAGCCATTTAGAAATGCATTGTTTATGTCCAATTGTCTGATGTCCCAGTTGAGATGAACTGCTACTGATAGGATAATTCTGATTGTGCTAGCCTTTGCCACAGGACTTAATGTTTCATCATAGTTTAATCCAGTTGTTTGTTGAAAACCCTTAGCAACTAATCTCGCCTTTCTCCTTTCAATGGATCCATCTGCTTTGTATTTGGTTTTGAAGATCCATTTTGAGTCAATGATATTTTCTTGGCCTGTGTATGGTACTAGATTCCATATGTGATTGGACATGAGAGCATTGTACTCATTAGTCATTGCTTCCTTCCAAAGTGGACTAGTGAGTGCCTCCTTCACATTTCTTGGTTCAGTTTCTTGTATTTCTGATTCAATGAGGCCAATGTAGTGTAACTTTGGTTTATGAATCCCTGCTTTGCTTCTAGTGCACATTTTGTGAGTTACCACCACTTCATGTTAATCACTGATGTTATTACTTATTTCAACAGTGTCTTCATTTGATGCCATGGTTGTTTCAATGTTGTTTTCCTCCATATTGTTTGAGTCACCTTCATCTTGAATAGTGGTTTGTTGCTGAGTATCAGTACTTGTACTTGGTGAGTTGTTGTCTTGACTTGGTGTGGGAATTTCCTGATTTGCAGTTGCTTCTGTTTCATTTGTTAGACTCAGATTGTCATTACCTGCACGACATAGAGGAAATAAACTGTGTAAATGGTCAGTATTGTTTATCTCTTCTAATGGCTTTTTTGTATTGAGGAAGCCATCATGAAAAGGGAAGTGATTCTCATTGAACACAACATGTCTTGAGATAAAAACTCTTCCATGGGAGTTGAGACATTTATAGCCTTTGTGAGAGTTGTTGTAGCCTAGAAAGACACATCTTGTGGTGTGGAACTGCATTTTATGTTGATTGTATGGTCTGAGACAGGGATAACAGGCACATCCAAAAGGTTTTAAGGCTTTATAGTCAGGTTCCCTTTTGGTGATTAGGGTGTAGGGACTTTCATAGAAATTTTTTGTTGAAGGCAGCCTGTTGATCAAGTAGACTGCAGTTGAGAAAGCATCCCACCAGAAGGACATTGGCATTTTGGCCTGAGCAAGTAGAGTTAAGCCTAGCTCAACAGTATGTCTATGTTTTCTTTCAGCTTTACCATTTTGTTGGGATGTGTATGGACAAGACATTCTAAATTGTATGCCTGCTTCTAATGCTTGTTTCTGAATTGATTTGAATTCACCACCACCATCACATTGGATGGTCTTTATCTTTTTGTTCAGTTGATTTTCCACCAAGTTTTTAAATTGGGAGAAAGCATGTATGGTTTCAAATTTATGTTTTAAGGGAAAGATCCAAGTAAATCTGCTATAGTCATCAATGAAATGGACATAGTATTTAAAACCAGAGGTGGAATTTATTGAGGAAGGACCCCATACATCAGTGTGAATCAAATATAATGGCTCAAAGGCATGTGAGCTAAAAGACTTAAAATGGTAACAGATGCATCTTCCCAAACTGACAGGCTTCACAGAAGGTAGGGTGATCACTATCACTAGGTGGTGCCTTGATCTTGCAGTTCTTCAAGACTTTGTCTAGCACTTTATTGTTGGGATGTCCAAGTTTTCTATGCCAGCTTTCCTTGACTGAAATGTAGGCACAAGGGTCATTGGACTTATTATCTGATCCTGTGAGTTGGTACAATCCATCTTTAAGTCTCCCTCTTAGGAGTGCCTTCCCTGTTATTTTGTCCTTCACAAAACAGCAATCAGCATCAAACTCAATAGTGATGTTATTATCATGAGTTAGTTTTGATATACTAAGCAGATTTTTGGTAATGTTTGGTACATACAGCATGTTATGCAATTTAAGTGAATTTAGATTGGATGAACCAGTTCCAATAATATCCAGCTTAGCACCATTTCCAACAACAAGAGTATTCTTACCATCATGCTTAGTTAAGTTTTCAAACTTGTCAGTTTGATGTGAGACATGATTGCTTGCACCACTGTCAAAGTACCACTCATAGTCTTGCGCATAGTGAGGTGAGGCCATATATGCACTGCGTGGATCACTTTTGTTTCCATCAGTTGATGAGTTTGAGTATGATTTGTCGAACCTGTGGAAGCAATTCATTGCTATATGACCTATTTTATTGCACACTTGACATGTTGGTCTGAACATTCTTCCTCTGCCTCTGCCTCATCTGTGATTTCTGAAATTGGAAGCTCTCCAATTTGAATTATGTGTGTTTGGGTTGAACTTGCTGCCTTTGTATTCAGTTTTGTTGGCTACATTTGCAGAAGCATTGAGAGACATGCTTGTGAGTTTGTTGAGTTGATCGAGCCTGCTTTCAAAGGCTAAGAATTGAGCTTGTAGATCAACCCAAGTGAGTGATGGTTGATCTAAGAGTTTGACTACTATAGGGTTGTAGTCAGAGTCTAAACCATTCAGGATTTGAATGATTAGATCTAAGATTGTGACTGGATTTCTGATCGCGACTTTCTATATCTAATACAACTAACTGCAAGTGCACAGTCTATCGCGTAGTAATAATAGATATCGATCCCACAGGGACTCGTAATCAAACTAGTGTTCTCGGGAGTTACTATGTTTAGCTAGGTAGAATATGTTTAAAGGAATAAGATTGTCACTAAAAGGGAACTAAGATTACTATTTAGATTATAATTAATTGAATCGATACGTAGTAATTGTGTTCTTCAGGGATTTGATAAATTACTGGTGTATGAAATAATTTTCAAAGTTTATTTAAGCAGAAAATGGAGATTTGAAGACTCTCGTCTCACGATGGTTATTAACGCTAATCATAATCCTAAGGGCCAAACGTACACTTTCGTATCCCGTTCGGGGTTTAAATTATTTTTTGGAAATCTCTAAGTTCTAATTCATTTTAAAGTGCTTTCGCTGTTATTAAAACAAATGCCTAGTGTTTACTATCTGACCTTACCGCAACTTTCGCTTGTTGGTTCGTATCTTAATTAATTTCCCACTTTCGTGGCAAAACTACTTTTAAATAAGTTCTCGCTTTCGCGACGAAGTTTATTCAGTGAATCACTTTTAAACACTCAGACCATAAATTACTTTTTGAAAAGAAAGTTTTTCAACCAGTGGTTATCAAATCCCATTCGAATTATTACTACATATCGATTACCTAAGTTTAGCTAGACATGGATTTGGGAAAGATAAAATATAAATAAGAACAATAAATAATAATTTGCATTATAATAAAACTGAAATCGATCAAAATGAAAACCTGTAAATATTCCAATTGGCCTTTGGGCAGATCCTCCACAGATGTTGGCAGGATTCTGGTCTTTAGTGCCAATTTGATCGTACAATAAAATAGAAATTGCAGAAGAATGAAAATGGGAATACAGGAAAGGTAGAGAGAAACAAATAAGAATAAAACTGGAAAATATGCTCTGGAAGGTAAATTCGGCAGCACTTCGTGGTATGAATGCAACACACTTTCTGAAGTCCTCTGCTTCCCTTTTTATAGAAGTGGAATCCCAACGGTTATCACTGAAGATGATGGACCTTGAGGCAGATAATTTAGGGAGTAGTGGTCCACTCCGTGGGAATTGGAACTGCTCTTTTGACGTGTAATCTGAGTGGGGCGTTTTTGCCTGCATGGCGGTCGTCACAAGGTGTGACGGTCGTCACCCGTGTGACGGTCGTCACATCAGAAAAAATATCTTGCTGCGCTTTTCATTGTATTTTCACTCTTTTTTCGTCCATATTTCATCTGAGATTGCTCCTTTTCTTCATGTTGCCTTGTTTAGACGTGATCATTGAATACCTGCAAAACATCAGACAAATACACGGAAATAACCCGAAATCGGATTGAAAACGGTTAGATTTTAGTTGAATTATGCATGAAAATATCTATATGATTTCGTGTTATCAAACTCCCCTAAGCTTGAATCTTTTCTTGTCCTCAAGTAAAACATGGAAAAGTCGGCAAGCACGAGGCAACTTCTTCGTTCGCAGAGTTTGGAAAAATCGGGATTCTTGGTAGGAACAAGACGAGTATCATGACGACACTGGACTACAAGTCTTCGGAGGTCTCCTTTTTATGCAAATCGGTCTCAGTCATGCTACTGTATGTTGGTGTCAAGGTTCTCGCGGCAAGTTCACCCTGTTTGTTCTAGCGCAATCACATTAAGCCCGTTGTCTGCACACTTTAATGGCAAGTCGACCTGTTAGTGAATATGATCTTATTTCTGTTTTTGATCTTCTTCATTGATCATAATTTTATGTCGTTGATTTTCAATGAGTTTTTCGTGCCGTTGGGCTAAATGCTCGGGTGAGGAGCACCTAACTTAGAAGGAAACATGTCTTATATTTTTGGGCTATTTAGCTCTCTTTTCATGATTTTTCATCTTTTTGGAGATCATACACTTATTTGCATCGGTCGCTCGCTTAGAAGAGTTTTAGGATGGTGCTGACTGCTAGTATAAACTACTTGGGGTTGAGTTTGCGTAGACACTTAAGACTTTGGTACACGTAGGTGGTGAAACCGACTCGCATAAACTAGAGATATGAGGTGTCTGGACGATACTGGTTTTGTTAGAACTGTCGTTTCCTCGGAGTTTCAAAACTTGGTTTGAACTCAGGTGCATTCTCGTGGTGCTTTTGCTTTTGAGGAACGAACTAAAATTTTTGTTTACGTTGAATAATGTGGGGATTGTCTGCGTAACGGGAAAAATATATCGACGAGCTTTATTTGCTAGAAATGGAAAGTGTAAAAATAGAAATTACTAAAATTCAAAGTGCAGTGAAATGGAAATAAAGGAAATAAAGGAAATTCAGAGTACAGTGGAATGGAAATAAGGCTCCGCTCTCACACTATCTCGATCAGTGTCCTCACTGATTCTTGAAGCATGCGAGAGGGAGATACAACTGAAAATGAAAATACAAATAACTGAAATATAGTAAACAATGAAGGAAAAATGGAAATCTAGTCACGGCCTCTGTCACGTCCGCGCTGGCGTCCTCTGGCTCTAGCAAGGGCTAGTCTGTCCTCATAGCTCATAGCTCCGGTGTGGTAGACGGTGTCTCGGAGTCCTTCGACCTGCAAAGTCAGATTCGCTAGGCTCTCAGTGATCGTAGCTTGGCCGGTGTGAAGTTGTTGCATTTGAGTCCGGTGCCAAGCTTCGAACTGGTCAGCTCGCTGATTCTGCTGCTGCAGCATCATGAGTATCTGTGCCTGCTGGTCTAGGGAGCGACGGAGGTCCTCTTCTGTGTAGTCTGGCACGGGATGATGACGGCGGCGACGGGAGGATGTACCTACGGGGGGAGGAGGTTGCGATGCCTCTGGCTGCTCGGACCTGTCCAACTCAGCTTAGATTTCATCGTCGGAATCGTGAGTGTGATCCTGAGTAGGAACAGCGGCGGCAGGAGGGGCAGTGAGGTCGAACAACCAGTTGGTACGGTCCTCTGGATGGATGCGGGTGCGGGACGGAAGGATGATGCTTCGGACGGTCTTGCCACGCACAACCGGATGGTATTTGCCGTCAGCTCGGGAGCGAATGAGATGGGAGGCTCTGCAGTGGTCGGTGTCTAAGAACACCGAGGGGATGGAATGGAGGTGCTGGAGGCGGTCGCCAAGGTTCAGCCCAAGTGCAATAGCAGTGACAATCCCGCCAAAGTAGAATGGCTTCGAGCCACGGTTGCAGTTGGCCTGAATGTGAGCCAACAGAAACGGGGCAGCGTTGACAGGTTCATTGTTGAAGACGCAATGGAGAAAGAAGAGCTCTTTCGAGTTCACTTTGTGGTTGCTGTCTCTGGCGAAAATAGTCTTGCTCAGCGCTCTGTGAAAGTACCGGATGGTTGGGTTATGCATATGAGTGGCGTGTAGGGAGTCCCAACCATCGGCATTGAGGCCGGTCAACTGATACCACAGCACGAAAGCTTCGTGCTGGAACTGATCGGTGATGCGGCGGTGAGCGTTGTTGCCGCGAGGTAGCTGTAGGATGCTGACAATCTGATTTTGATTCACCTGATAGTTGACGCCAAACATCCGGAAGCATGCGACACTTGTGTGCTGGTTAAGTTCGCCGCTGGATGTGGCGTAAGTGAACGAACTCAAGAACTCAAGAGTGAGTTGTTCGTACGTTGGCTGTGGGTTGGTGCAGAGGTTCCAGATGCCTGCTCTTTGAAGCATCCAGGTTACACCTTTAAGGAGTCCGAGCTCCGTAAGTGATGGAAGGTGCGGGTAGTGAGTCAGCTGGAGCGACCTCTGATGAAATGCAATGTAGTTTGCTCGCTGTCTTTCGCCTAAGTCTCCTTCACTGAAGGTGATGTTACTGATATCTGGGGTTTCTGCATTCCTTGCCATTGTTGGAAGATGGAGAGGTTTCTGAGGTTTGGGGTTTTTCTGCAGAGAGGGAAAAACTGACAGAAGTGTGGTTTGGAGGTTGAATTTGGAGTTGAAATTTATAGTTCAATGTGGGGAGGACGAAAATTCGTAGTGGGGTAGGAGTTAGGATGACTGACAGTGATAATGGGGGGAAGTGGAAGAGAACACGAACCCTGTTTTATCAGATATCAGTTTCTGACTGCGTGACGGTCGTCACGTAGGTGTGACGGTCGTCACCCGCGTGACGCTCGTCATGAGGCTGTGACGGTCGTCACAGCAGCAAAATCTGCAGAACGCAGAATTTTGCTCTGAGGGCGTACTCGTAGTGACTTTAAGGCTTAGTATTGATACGGTGATGTAATATAACAACCAACAAACAACAAATAATGCGAAAACAGAGTAATTGAATAAAAACTAGAATTGAAATAACATAGAATTGAAACAATTGTATGTAGTACATAAAGAAAACTAACAATGCGAAAAATCCAAATGATTAAATGAAACTAACTAGACTAGACTAAACTGAAACTACTGCTACGAGCTAATAACTAATCTTTTCGTGCCTTCAACTCATCGAATTTCTGTGAATAGTAGTCGAGTTGGTCGCAGACTAGATCCATGAAGCCTACCAGTTCGCCGTGCATGCTTGCGATGTCAGCTTTTACATTAGTCAGAGTTGTATCGACGTTGTCCAATCTGAGTAACACGACATCCATTTTGTCAGTGGTCTCCTCAGGGATAGGCTCAGGATAAGTATTATAGTGTGGAGGAGTCGTAGGGTCTACTTCAGTTTCAGATGCAGCGTCCTCATAATACATATAGTCGTGTGCCTCAGAGATGTGGTCACTGTCATACATATAGTTCTGGGGTGTTGACTGTGGTGAAGGAGGTCCCATAGGCTCATCCAATTCATAGAGCCAGTTGTCCTTGTTGTGGATGCTTGTCATCAGATGATCAGGCAGTGTGAATAGCTGTACTGGTTTTTCGTTAATAAGGTACTCATACGGTCCAGGTCCCATAGTTCCTAAGATGCGCCTGTTAAAGCAGAATTGTATGTTCATGGGTCGGATGGTACCAAAACGAGTGCTGGCATTTAAATGGAATCTAAGGCCAAGCTCGTGGGCAATCATTGTTACCAGGCCTCCTATAAGAATAGGTGTCTGAGGTTCCAGCGTGAGGCGTTTGAAAGACCTCATCATGAAAGGCACTGCATTTACTGTCCGTCCCTGAGAGGCACAGAACATGATGAATAACTCCTCCTTAGACACTGCAGTAATATTTTCTTCTTTTCTAAACAAGGTGTGAGCTAGTATCTTATGGAAGTATCTGAAGGCTGGGTTGTGTATGTCATCATTGTACATTCTGTCTGGTTCAGGGTGATAGTCGCTTGTGATTCTACCCCAGAATTGATCGAGTTCAAAATCAATATCGTCATCTTCTGCACTGATGAACACATGCGGTCCGCTAGGGAATCCTAGGAGGTTAGCTAGTGACATCCGGCTATGGGTTTGGTCCATTCCAAACAATCTGAAGGTAATCAACTCTGTGCTGGATCCAAAACCATAGTTGGGTGTGTATCTGAAAGAACTAAGGAATTCATAGGTAAGATCCTTGTAGGTAGCGAAACGTGTTTTTAGAGCAGTGTTCTCCCAACCTAGTTGATTGAACAGGTATTGAATGCTATCTGTGATCCCTAGTTTGTCCATAGTAGCCTTATCATAATACAGCGTTAAGGCGAATTCTCTTTCGGTCAGTGCTGCAAATCTTGCCTTTTGAGCGAGTCCTCGGAAGTGAACCTTCGTGAAGTCGTATTTGGCCATACTCGCAGGTGATTCAGAGAAAACAGAAGGAATGTTTTGAAGACTTTAAAAATCCTGAAAAGTTTGAAACAGGAAATTGAAGTCAGGATTTTTAGAAACGAAAAGCGGTAGAAACAAAAGACAAAAGGGAAAAAAATAAAATAGAATATGAAAACAAACAAAAGTGGAAAGTAGTAGTAACTATAAGTTTATAATTTTTGTTGGATTTTCAAAGTGGACTTTTAAAGAAAAATGAAATGCAATAAAGAGGGAAATTTGGGTTGCCTCCAAGTAAGCGTTGTTTTTAACGTCTAAAGCCTGACGATAGCTTGGTGAGAAGCTATTCGGGTGTCTGAGCTGGAAGCTCAAGCAATGTTATATTGCTGACTTGAGGACTGTTGTCGTTCTTATTGTAATGTTTTAGACGTTGCCCGTTTACGATAAATGGTGCATTCGTCTTATCGGTAATTTCAACAGCTCCACTCTGAAGTACTTTAGTCACTTCATAGGGTCCAGACCACCTAGATTTTAGTTTACCTGGGAAGAGTTTTAATCGTGAATTAAAGAGCAATACGATGTCTCCCACACTGAATTGTTTCCTGATTGAACGTTTATCATGCCACTTTTTAGTTCGTTCTTTGTAGATACGGGCATTTTCGTAAGCGTCTAATCGAAGTTCTTCTAACTCGTGTAAGTTCAAGATTCGCTTTTCTCCTGCCTCAGTGTAGTTGAAGTTGAGTGTTTTAATGGCCCAAAATGCCTTATGCTCTAACTCTACAGGGAGATGGCAGGATTTACCGTAAACCAATTTATAGGGGGTGGTTTCTATTGGTGTCTTAAATGCGGTCCTATAAGCCCATAAAGCTTCTTGTAGCTTCGACGACCAATCTTTCCTTGAGGTAGCGACAGTTTTTTCCAAGATCTGTTTTATTTCTCTGTTCGAGACCTCTACTTGTCCGCTAGTTTGCGGATGATAGGGTGTAGCTACTCGGTGCCAGACTCCATATCTAGAGAGAAGTTTATCGAATATTCGCGATATGAAGTGAGACCCTCCGTCACTAATGACGAGTCTGGGTACACCGAATCTAGGAAAGATTGTGTTTTTGAAGACTTTGATTACTACTCGTGCGTCGTTTGTTAGAGCAGCTATGGCTTCTATCCATTTAGACACGTAATCGACAGCGACGAGTATGTAGTTATTTCCAAAAGAAGGTGGGAATGGTCCCATGAAATCTATTCCCCAGACGTCGAAGATTTCTACCTCTAAGATTCCTTTCTGAGGCATTTCATCACGTCGTGAGATGTTGCCAGTTCTTTGGCATCGATCGCACTTTTGCACTGCGATGTGAACGTCTTTCCAGAGATTAGGCCAGAATAAGTCGGCTTGGAGAATCTTAGCGCACGTCTTAGATGTACTAGCATGACCACCATATGGTGCTGAATGGCATTGGGAAATAATATTTTCTATTTCTTCCTCTGGGACACAGCGACGATATATGTTGTCGGCCCCTCTCTTGAAGAGTAGGGGTTCGTCCCAATAATAGTGTTTCAGATCGTGGAAGAATTTCTTCTTTTGCTAATAAGTAAGATCCGGTGGAAGCACGCCCGCAGCGAGGTAATTAACGATGTCAGCATACCAAGGTAATGTGACTTGGGCATAGACGGCTTCTACGGCTTTTTCGAATTCTGGATCTTCCGAGATTGAATTGGGTGTGTCACTTTCTAGTTTGGCTATCAGACGTTCATACGGGAAATCGTCATTTATCGGTACTGGTTCATGTCTGATGCCCTCTATTCGGGATAAGTGATCTGCAACAACGTTCTCGGTTCCTTTCTTATCTTTGATTTCTAAGTCAAACTCTTGTAATAACAGGATCCATCTCAATAGTCTTGGTTTGACATCCTTTTTGCTTATTAGGTACCTTATGGCAGCGTGGTCTGTGTATATGATGATTTTTGCTCCTACTAAGTAAGAACGGAATTTGTCAAGCGCAAATATAACTGCTAGAAGTTCCTTTTCTGTGGTAGCGTAGTTCATTTGGGCAGGATCTAAGGTTCTACTGGCATAGTAGATGGCATGGAGTTTCTTGTCCTTCCTTTGTCCTAGAACTGCGCCTACAGCGTAATCACTCGCGTCGCACATGATTTCGAACGGTAGTCGCCAATCGGGTGGTTGCATGATTGGTGCGGTGATAAGGGTTGATTTCAATGTTTCGAATGCTTTTAGACAGTCGTCGTCGAAGACGAACTCATCATCTTTCATTAACAGGCCGGTCAGAGGTTTTGTGATTTTCGAGAAATCTTTTATAAATCTTCTGTAGAAACCGGCATGTCCTAGAAAACTCCGTATTTCTCGTACGAATTTTGGAGGTTGGAGATCTTTTATAATCTCTATTTTAGCTTTGTCTACCTCAATTCCTCTATCTGATATGACGTGTCCTAGAACTATTCCTTGTCGGACCATAAAATGGCATTTCTCCCAATTTAGGACGAGGTTTACTTTTACGCAACGTTCTAGTACCATTTCTAAGTTTTGTAAGCATCCTTCGAAACTTTGTCCACATACCGAGAAATCGTCCATAAATACTTCCATAATGTCGTCTATGAAATCTGCGAAGATTGCCATCATGCATCTTTGGAAGGTTGCTGGAGCGTTACAGAGTCCGAACGGCATTCGGCGGTAAGCAAAAGTATCGTAAGGACAGGTGAATGTAGTCTTTTCTTGGTCATCAGGATGGATGGGAATTTGGAAGAATCCTGAGTAACCATCTAGATAGCAGAAATATGAATGTTTGGCTAATCTTTCCAACATTTGGTCTATGAAGGGTAACGGGAAGTGATCTTTGCGCGTAGCCTTGTTAAGCTTCCTATAATCAATACACATCCTGCTTCCAGTCACGACTCTTTTTGTTATTGATTCGCCTTTTTCGTTTTTAACTATTGTGACTCCTCCTTTCTTTGGTACGACGTGAACTGGGCTAACCCATTCACTATCGGAGATCGGATAGATGATTCCTGCATCTAGCAATTTCTTTACTTCATCTCTGACTACAGTGCTCAGGATGGGGTTCAGTCTTCTCTGATGCTCTCGAGAGGTTTTAGAGTCTTCCTCTATTGTAATTCGATGCATACAGATCGAAGGGCTTATACCTTTTAAATCGCTTATGTTATAGCCTAACACGGTGGGGTACTTCTTTAGGACTTCTAATAACTTTTCGGTTTCTGGTTGTCCTAAGTCGGCGTTGACTATCACTGGTCTTTTTAGTTCATCGTCTAGAAATTCATATCTGAGGTTTTTGGGTAGTGTTTTAAGTTCTAAAGATGGGTTCTTCGGACCTGGCATATGGTTTGGGGTCAGTGCTAAGCTTTCGCTTAGGCTGTCGTCTTTATACGATTTACGCCAATTATCGTCTTCAGAAATGTCGGGTATTTGAATCTTTATTATTTCTGAATACGTGGTCTCTTCATTTTCTAGTTCTCTTATGCATTCGTCAATTTTGTCTACTAAATAGCAGGTATCGTCTATTGCTGGTGCCTGTAAGAACTTGGTGAGAATGAACTCTATCTTTTCTTCTCCTACTTTGAATGTTAGCCTTCCTTTCTTCACGTTTATAATGGCTCCAGTTGTAGCTAGGAACGGTCTTCCTAGGATAATTGGGGTTACAGTGTCCTCCTTGATGTCCATGATTATGAAGTCGGTTGGAATGTAGAATTGTCCTATGCGTACTGGAACATTTTCCAGTATTCCGACGGGGTATTTTACTGATCTGTCAGCTAATTGTACGGACATTTTGGTTGGTCTGAGGTCTCCCATATTCAGCTTTTTGCATATAGATAAGGGCATAACACTGATATTGGCTCCTAAATCGCATAGAGCTTTGTCTATTACGAACTTTCCTATGACGCAGGGTATGGAGAAACTACCCGGGTCTTTTAATTTAGGAGGCATGCGGTTTTGAATAATGGCACTACACTCTGCAGTAAGTGTAACTGTTTCGTTATCCTTGATCTTTCTCTTATTCGACAGGATCTCTTTGAGAAATTTAGCGTATGACGGCTGTTGCACCCCAAAATTTGACCAACAATTATTTATTCACTGAGTGTTTGAAAGTTGATACATTCATCAGACAGTTCAAGAGATCCTCAGAGGAAGTGGGTTGAAACCAGGGTTGTGTGCTTCATAGCTTGAGAGTTGTGGGTGCTCCTCAGATGATTCTGATACTTTGAGAATGAACTTGATGTTTTGAGAAAGCCTATGAGATGTCTTGATAGCCATCATGAAGCCCAGAGAGGTCATTGTGCAAAAATTCAGAAGATTCAACCATGAATGGTAGAATTAGGGTTTTGACTGGGTCAACCCTAGGATAACTGAAAATTTGGAGAAGGTTGAGACCTAATCCAAGGGCCATGAGATCATGGAATGATGCATAGAGATGTTATAAAGATGATTCCTAGACCAACTCATCATGATTGAGGAGTTTGAGAAGTTTCAAGTTAGGGTTTCTGAGGATTGGCAGTGAAAAAACCCTAATTTGATCCCTATCTTCCAGGCAGTTTTAGCTCAAGATGTGATTGATGTCTCATCTTCCCCATAACATGAATGTTGTAGAGCTTGTTCTTAGCTTTAATTTGAGTGGTGGAAGTCCTTGATAGGAGTTGCAGAGCTCAAGTTATGGTTTTGACAAATTACAAGTCAGCTGAGGTGTGTGAATCTGGGTCCTTGAAAGTCACCCAACTTGCAGACAACTTTTTCCCTAGTAGGATGATTCCTATGATCTCTTGGTCAACATGAATGTTGAAGAGCATCTTCTTAGCTTTAATTTGAGTGGTAGAAGTCCTTTATGGGATTTGTAGAACTCAACTTATGGTTTGAACAAGACAGGGGTATTTTGGTCATTTGTCAGTTATAGGTCATTTTAAGCAAAGGCCATATCTCCTATTTCCAAGCCTCAAATGGAAAAACTCAAAACATGAAAGTTGTTCAAAATGTGATTTTAAGTCTAGGAAGAAGGTCATGAATTGTTGGAAAAGCTCATAGCATGGATTTGCATGATTGGTTAAAAATGAACTAAAAATGGCTTATAAGTTTGAAAAGTTGAAATTGGAAATTGGTTTGGAAGATCTAGGAATCCAAAATAGGTCATCCAATATATCATTTTGATTGGAAACATCATTTTGAGAACATTGGTTTAAATATAATTTTCATTTGAGGCTTTAAAATGGGACATGCTTTGTAATATTGAAACTTGCATATTAAGGCACCCTTGCAAAACTCAACATAAGCCTAAGGTGAGCTTGTTTTTCACACATATCTTCTCAATATCTCATGTAGAGGTATTTTGGCACAAAATTACAAGGCATAAGGCATGATACATGGGATTTTCAACTTATCATCACATGAGAAAATCAAGACTTTTCTAGCTCATTCTAGAAGGATCCAGGAGCTTCTATTGATCATTATAAGAAGAATGAATCATGATGAGTATGAGGTTAGTCAAGAAGAGAGAAATCAGTGGAGATAGTGAGAGAGACATTGCCATTGAAGAGCTTCCTTCAAGATCAAGCAACACACGATTTCTTCCATTACAAGCTTTCTTCTTCAAAGCTTTTGCAAACAGAAAGATCCTCTCCACTAGAGGAGTGTTTGGCATCAATTGCAAGCTCTGCAACTACTCATAGCACCACTCACCATCACCATTCAACAGGTTCTTTCTTCCCCATATATCTCCTAATTTATATGCTTTCTAACTGGCTTGTAGATATAGAATGAACATGCTAGGATAGTTGTTTAGTTCCCTAGAGTTTCAGAGGGTTTTGTGAGGATTGATGGCAGGTGCAAGAATCTGTTATGATTGAGAACAGGCTGGATATTAGGTTTCAAGGCACGATTGATAGCTCATTGTAATAAGCATAACATAAAGAACATGAATGCATCATTAATTTTGAGTTTTAGAGGAATTGATCTCAGTGAAATAGGTGGTACCCGAGCTTTGAAGTTTTCTGTTTGAATGATTCAAGGAGAATTAATGAAAACTACGCGTATAGTTTTGTTCCCTGTAATCAGTAGTCCATTTTCCCTTTTGGAATTATTAACTTTCATTGAGTGTGGAGGGAGAACGAGCAAGGAGAAAAAGCATGCATGGAAGCTGCGTCTGAAAACCCTAATGCATTTTGGGGACGATGGCTGTCCATCGTTGGATTGGTCCCAGGAATTTGACCAAATCATCTCATCTAACGGCCCAGATTAATTAATGAAAACGGAGGGAAAATTCAAAATGGCCAAACGCTGCCGTTTCAATTAGTGGAAGCGCCTGGGCTTAATGGATTCGCTTCTATCCGCACCCCCCAGTTTGGCCCATCTCAAAAATTGAACTAGCGTGTCTTGCTGTTTTCACCCCCTCCCCTTTATTTTGATTTCTTTTATTTTTAATTCTTTTAATATTTCCTGCTTTTATAAAATTCATAAAAAATAGAAAATTAAATATTTTTCAATTCTTGTTTTTTCTATATGTTAATAAATTTGTCTAGAAAAATATAAATAAATAAAATTTCCATTTTATTTTCTTTTCATATTTTTAGTATATTTTTCATTTTAATGGCTTTTTAATATGTTTAGTTTGATATCCAACTTTGTAGAATTTGTTTTAGGGCTTTCCCTTAGTATTTTTAATTCATTCTTTTTTTAATTAGATATTGAATCATAGTTCCCCATAGGATTTAATTCTTGTTTTTTAGATTAAAATTTGATTAGTTTAATTAGGGTAGCATTAGGGTACCCTAATTAAGGTTTATGTTATGCATAGGTAAGGAAATTCATTTTCTTTAGATAGTTTTGTCTTGATTTTTGGGTAGGGGCATATGTGGATGTTATGGGTAGATGTTGTAGACCCTTGTGAATAATTGATAGATTTTTTCCCTCTTGTTTTAGTATTTTTAGGTATTTTCTGGAGTTGACTGATGATTTTGTCTGTTCTGTGGTTATCTGTTCATCTCTGGGGTTTATTTTGGGGAGTTTGTTGTGGGGCTTGTGTTGTCTTGAAGAGCTTGTTGAAGGAGCATGGAAGAGAAGATTGTAGATCAAGACTCAGAGACCCAGAGCTTGGCTTGTTCCCTGTCTGTGAGGTTTGAGATCCTGAAGTTTGAAGGAAGTTCATGGTACTTTCCTGAGGAAGGCACTATGAATGACTTTCATGCTTTCTTCTCACCTCTTTCTCAAGTATCCAATGATGTTGGAGCCAACTTGTGAGTTTAATTTCTCCTGAGGAGGAATGTAAACTGATCACCTGTTGTTGAGCCACATGGGATATAATTCCTAAGTGGAAGCCTCCTAGTACTTTCCTGAGGAAGGTCCTATGGGTCTATTCACTTAGTTCCATTAGTTTATCTAGGATTTCTTAAGTATCCAATGACGTTGGAGCCAACTTGTGAGTTTAGTTTCTCCTGAGGAGGAATGTAAACTGATCACAGTTGTTGAGCCACATAGGATATAACTCCTAAGTGGAAGCCTCCTAGTACTTTCCTGAGGAAGGTCCTATGGGTCTATTCACTTAGTTCCACTAGTTCAGATAGGATTTCCTAAATATCCAGTGATGTTGGAGCCTGCTTGTGAGTTTAGTTTCTCCTGAGGAGGAATGTAAACTGATCACAGTGGTGGAGCCACATAGGATATGACTCCTGAGTATACACCTCCTAGTGCTTTCCTGAGGAAGACACTATGAGTCTGCTTACTTAGCTCCCTCTCTTTGGTAAGCTTGTTCTGAAGCTTGAAGACTGGGATTGCTGTCTTGTTTAGGGTTTTGCTTTAGGGCTTTGCTTAGATTTGATCAGGTTTTTAGGGTTAGAATTGGAGAGTAGAGGTAGATGATTCTTTCTCAAGCATGTGTTTTGTTTGCCTGATGGCACTTCATTTCTTTTATCTATTCATTGCTTGATAGCATGTTGTTTATTTTCAGTATGATTACTGTTATTTCATGACTGGCTTGAGGTTGAGACGAGCTTGTGGAGGCTGAAGCCCCACACACATTTCCTCCCTCACTTGCATTGCATGCATTTTACTGTTAAAGCTGATGCTTTTGTCTGTTTTGGTGTATCATTGACATGATCCCTTAGGACTCTCATTTCCTCTGATGAGGATTTAATGATAGACTTTTAGGTTGAAACCTATGCATGACAACATCTAGGAGTTCCCTGTTCAAACCTCAACCATAGGATGAATCCATGGCATGACAACAGTAGGACTTGATAGTCTCCCTCCTAGTTGGGCCTGTTCTCTTCTCCTCTCAAAGCAGTTTAAAATACGGTAATCATGAATGATTTCTTTCGTACGTTACGAGCCTTAAGCTATCTGAGGTGGGATGTTTAGTATGGTACCCTTTGGGTGACATGCGACGCATTCACTCTCAGGTCATAGTCTCTAGTGCGGTTGAGATCGCAAATACAATAAAAAACACTTATTTCAGGAGATAACCCGTATTTCCCGAACTACGTTTGCTCTGATCTTTCATACCAGATGAAAGTACGTAGGCATAGGATGCGACGTCCTAGCGAGCAACCTTCAACCTTTCCCCCTTCACCCGTAGTTAGCCGAACTACGTTGACTCTGATTTCTCATTCTCTGATGAGAATACGTAGGCATAAAGTGTGACGCTTTGCCGAGTCATTTTTCTTTTCTTTTTCAGCCAGCCTTGATAGGTAGATAGAATATAACCAACCCGTCCAAGTAAACAAACAAGCGAGGATCCCGTCGAGTACGATGGACGTGAGGGGTGCTAATACCTTCCCCTTGCGTAACCGACTCCCGAACCCAGACAATGGTTGCGATGACCTTGTCTTACCCTTATTCGTCAGGTTTTTCCGATCGTTTCCTTTCCCGCTCTGAGGGATAAATAACGAAAGGTGGCGACTCTTCTGTTTTGCCGGCACCTTATTTTCGCGCAAGCGACAGCTGGCGACTCTGCTGGGGACTGTAGCATCTAGGGACTTTTCCCATCCCTTATGCTGGGACCGTTTCCCATCCCCTACGCGAGTCAATCCTATCGTTTGTGTGTTTGCTTGTTGGGTTGCGTTTATTTATCGCATTTTTACTTCCCGCATTTTATTTCCCGCATTTTATTTCCAGTTTGATATGATTATCTGTGCTGCTGTGGGAGAGGGATGTTACTATGAGTGAGAAGCCGGACCTGGGCTTGAGTACACACCTAGATATAGTTGCGGAGAAGTAGTAGACGAACCTGTCTGCTGAGCAGGCACAGTTCCCTACGAAAATCTGCGCTCAGACGAGATTCTTGCAGAGGTGCTCCTTTCCGGTCCTGAGGATCTGAGGGGAGTCCAGACGTGAGGATTGTCGACTCTGGGGACCGATCATTTGGAAGTCAGCTAAGTGAGGCCTCTTCATGACTTGATGATGCCACTCCTTCTGGGAATCGTATCGTCATTCATGAAAGTCTGTGACGCTGATGACCGCATAGGATGCCGTACCTTTGTCCGTGGATTAGGTCCATACCTGTGAGTGGGATTGGGATATTGCAGGAAACTTTGACCTCTAGACTACCTGGTTTTCTTGACAGTGAATCAGTTATGTTGATGTCAGGGTTCTCAATTGCATATTTGACTGTTCTTGACAGAGCGAGTTTTTGATCAGAGGATTTTATCATCGGGTATATGTCTGTTCCTGATAGAGCAGGTTTCCATCAGGATATTCTCATCAGAGGTTTGTTCCGGATAGAGCAGATTTTGAGTGGGGTCTGAAGATCTCATCAACAGCTGTGTGTTTGTCTCGATAGGGCAGATTTTTGATTTGGGGTCTGAAGACTTCATCAGCAGATATTCCTTGATATTGCACCCTGGATCCTTATTATCAGTCACTTATTCTTGTCAGAGCAGAATTTTGATCTCGATCCTATCAGATGGTTATTTTTAGCAGATCAGATCAGTGGTTTTACACCGGGGTTTCCTTCTCATCAGTGACTGTTGACACCGAATCTCCACAGCAGCCACCTGGATATACTGTTGCATACCTGCATTTTGCATTAGTTTGCATGATCATTCGCATTCCATTGGCGTGTATCCGTGACAGGTACCGTTTCCCCGATCCAGGATCTCTCGCCTCTTATTGTGTTACTACAGCCTCTCTCAGAAAGACTGTTGCGTACGAGTTCTCGATCCCTGATGTATCGGAGTTGGCTATCACCAATGCTATAGGCTTCCTGTGTATATGTGAGATTGCTGTTTCCATGATTGGGCCCAGATTCCTCTCCTTAGTATTGTCGGCACTGGTACTAAGACGCCAGGATCGGGGGAAATCTCTCAAGCACACAGACACACGCATACATCTGCATAAAGCATTTTGCATGACATGCATTTTGTGGCTTTTCCTAACCTTTAATTTTGACAGGTTTTTTAGGTACACAGGTTCCAAGCTGCTTTCGATCTCCAGGACTGATCAAAGACTCATCCACCGCTACTCAACTCGCGCCAATCAGACAAGGATAATGGATCAGGTACAGTCAGATGTTCAAGAGCTCCGTGAACGGATGGATCGTTTCATGGAACTGATGCAGGTGGTCGCGAATGGTCAAGACCAGCTTCGTACTTTGGTTCAACCTCTCATCTCCAGGGTTGACAATAATGGCATACTTCACGGCGGGGCCGTACCCACTCCTCCTCCAGTGGATGCTCCACAGAATGTTGTTCCTGTTGCCGGGGGCAACGGCAGTGCTAACGGCAATCTGATGAATAATCTCAGACTCAATGCGCCAGGCGTCGGCAATGGTAGTCTGGGAGCCAATGTTAACACAGGGCCGGTCAACGGCAATGCTGGTGCAGGAAATCTGTTGGTGCCTCAACCGTGGCTGGAGGACCATCAGGATGACATATTCTCTCAGAGAGGTGTAGAAGCAGAGTTGAATGCTGAAGCTCGACTCAGGTTCAAGGCGCTGGAAGACAAGATGAGAGACATAGAAAATCAGAACACATTGGGCGTTGACATGTCCAAGCTCGGGTTGATTGCTGACTTTAAAGTACCTCACAAGTTCAAGGTGCCTACCTTTGAGAAGTATAAGGGTACTACTTGCCCCCGGGTCCACCTCCGATCTTATTATAGAAAGATGTCCGCTTATTCTGACGATGAGAAACTGCTGATGCACTTCTTTCAGGATAGTCTTTCTGGTCCATCGCTCGAATGGTATATGGGTTTGGAGCCCGCTACTGTGCGCACCTGGAAAGATCTTGCAGAAGCGTTCGTCCTCCACTATCAATACAATAGCGACTTGGCTCCCAACCGAGTTCAGCTTCAGAATCTCTCACAGCGGAACAATGAAAGCTTCAAAGAATACGCCCAGCGGTGGCGTGAATTGGCTGCTCGGGTTCAACCGTCGATGGTTGAGCGTGAGCTAGTGCAAATGTTCGTGGCTACCCTTCCTGGAATATATTATGAAAAGCTGGTCAGTGGCATGTCTGGAACATTCTCGGCTCTCATCACTCTGGGCGAGCATGTTGAGAACGGTATAAAGATCGGAAAAATTCAGGGCGAATCATCCTCAGCTGGAAGAGGTAGTAAGAAACCTTACACTGGCAAGCGTCGAGAGGGAGATGCCAGTGTTGTCACTAATGCTAGGAGAAAGGGCAAGGGCCCTCAGCCTCAGATTGCTAGCATAAATATCCCAGCTGCTCCGCAGCAGCAGAATAATCAGGGGTACAGGAAATATCAGAATCGGGCTCCTATGGCAAACCGTCATTTTGATACTCCACCTATGTCATATGCACAGCTTTTGCAAATGTTGCTTCAGCTCCAATTAGTTCAAAAGAGGACGTTGGCTCCCTTAACAGGGGCACCACCACCGGAGTATGACGCCAATGCTACTTGTGAGTTTCACACTGGGGCACCAGGCCATACGATTGAGAATTGTAAAGCTTTTAAGCACAAAGTCCAGGACTTGGTGGACGCCAAGGTTATCAACTTTTCTAACAATGTGCCCAACGTTACCAAAAATCCAATGCCTCATCATAAGGGGGGCGGGGTGAATGCCGTTATCACTGAGGAGAGTGCGGACTTGCTGACTGATGTCAAAGATTTGAAGACGCCGTTGAGTTTTGTCAAGGCTAAGTTGCTGAAGAAGGGCTTCTTTCCTGGATGCGGAGAGTTATGTATGGCTTGTGCTACACTTCCTGATGGGTGTGAGCAGCTGATCGAAGGTATCCAAAGTCTGATGTCCGAGGGTATTTTGCAGTTCAGCCGGAGCATTGAGAGTGCATCAGGGGAGGTCGTGCTAAAGCAGGCAGATGAAGTTGCTACCATTACTATTCCTCGTCACCCTATCACTATTTCAGCGCCCCGTCCGCCTACTATTACTATCACCAGGGCCGGACCAATCCCATTTGAGAGTACTAATGTCGTTCCATGGCATTACGGCGCCGAAGTTTACTGCAATGGTCAGAAGATAGAGCTAGAGCCGTTCGGATCGACTGTGCAGAATCTTACCGAAGTCAGTGGTATCACTAGAAGCGGTAGGGTGTTTGCGCCAACAGAGGTTGCAGCAGAGAAAGTGGTCCGAGCTGACGCTGCGGAAAAGGGTAAAGGTAAAGCTGTTGAAGAGGTCCCTGCTGGGGCAGAAAAAGATTTGCTAGTTAAAGATGCTGAAGAGTTCATGCGACTAATCAAGAAGAGTGACTACAAAATTGTAGATCATCTTCATCAGACTCCGTCAAAGATCTCAATTCTTAACTTGTTGTTGTATTCTGAAGCACACCGCAACGCGTTACTGAAGGTATTGAATGTTGCATACGTGCCGCAGGAGATATCAGTAAATCAACTCGAGGAGGTGGTAGCCCATGTTAATGCTGGCAATGGGCTGGGTTTTACAGATCTAGAGCTGACTCCTAAAGGAAGAGATCACAACAGCGCCTTGCACGTCTCAATAGAGTGCAGAGGCACGATTATGTCACATGTCCTGGTGGATACGGGTTCCTCGCTTAATGTGCTTCCGAAGAAGGCACTGATGAAGTTGGATACCCGTGGACTGCTTTGCACGCCCAGTGATCTGGTCGTGAAAGCCTTTGATGGAACCAAGTGCCACGTCTTCGGAGAGTTGACCCTGCCAATTCAAGTTGGTCCAAAGACGTTCAATACGGTTTTCTATATCATGGATATCATGCCTGCCTACAGTTGCCTCTTAGGCCGGCCATGTATCCATGTCGCTGGTGCCGTGACATCCACGTTGCATCAGAAGCTTAAATATGTTGTTGGGGGCAGCATAGTAACCGTCTGTGGTGAGAAGGACATTATGGTGAGCCACTTGTCGTCCTTTAAATACGTTGAAATGGATGGCGAGATCCATGAAACTCTCTGCCAAGCATTTGAAACCGTCAGGGTGAAGGAGGTAGCTCCTGTCGTCGCAGAGAAGTAGGAGATGAATCTCTCCTCGTTTAAGGAGGCTCGGGCCGTTGTCGAAGCCGGTTCCACCCCAGGCTGGGGGCATGTCTTGGATATACCAATCAAGCAGGATAAGTTTGGATTGGGATATTCTCCTGGAGCTGAAGCTTCATCTTCTTCTGGCAGCTCGTCTCGTGGGAAAGGGCCGATCCTATTCACCAAGGGGGGAGTAATTTTCGAGAGCATCAACGCTGCGTCAGAGGACAGCGGGGACAGTGATTGCGATCTTGACGCCTGGATTCAACCGAGCAAGCCGGGCGAGCGCCTCCACAATTGGACCATCAAGGAGATTATCAAGCTGACAAGTGAAGAGTAATGATTTGCTTTTTACAATCTTTGTACAACCCTATGTCCTGCCCGGGGCATAGTGGTTTTACTGTCAGGGCCTTGTTGGATTATGTGTATGCATTTTGTTAATAAATAAAAGGCGTTTTCTTCGTAATCAAATATTGTGTTCTCTGTTATTCCTGTTTTATGTTTATTCCGAAAAACAGCAAAATGGCAACGAGGTTTGTGCTAACCTGCATATTCTTGCTTTAAACTTAACCCTTGTTATTGCAGGATCCACATAACAGACGACATCGACTCTGGACCCTCTACGGCTCACTACGACTTTGATTGCCCGATCTATCAAGCCGAGGATGAGATTGATGAAGACGAAGACCTTCCGGAAGAGTTGGCCCGCTTGTTGAGACAAGAGGAAAAGGTTATTCTGCCTCATGAAGAGGATATTGAGATCATAAATCTGGGTTCTGAGGAACTCGTCAGAAATGTCAGAGTAGGGGCTGCGCTGCAGAATGATGTTAAGCATAGACTGGTCGAGATGCTTCGAGAGTATGGTGACGTATTTGCTTGGTCCTATGAGGATATGCCCGGACTTGACACTGACATTGTGGTTCATCGCTTGCCGTTGTGAGAAGATTGCCCTCCAGTCAAGCAGAAGCTTAGGAGGACGAGACCAGACATGGCTGTAAAAATCAAAGAAGAAGTCCAGAAGCAGTTGGACGCAGGATTTCTAGCCGTTACCACTTACCCTCCGTGGGTCGCCAACATAGTGCCTGTACCGAAGAAGGAAGTAAGGTACGCATGTGCGTCGATTATCGGGATTTGAATAGGGCGAGCCCTAAGGATGATTTCTTGTTGCCTCATATCGATGTGTTGGTCGACAATACAGCCCAGTTTTCCGTGTTTTCGTTCATGGATGGCTTCTCCGGTTACAATCAGATTAAGATGGCACCGGAGGATATGGAGAAAACAACATTTATTACCCCCTGGGGAACATTCTGCTACAAGGTAATGCCCTTCGGTCTGAAGAACGCAGGGGCCACTTACCAGCGAGCAATGGTAACTTTGTTTCATGATATGATTCATCATGAGATCGAGGTCTATGTTGATGACATGATTGCAAAGTCCCAAACGGAGGAAGAGCATCTGGTCAATTTATTGAAGCTATTTGAGAGGCTTAGGAAGTTCAGGCTGAGGCTGAATCCTAACAAGTGCACTTTCGGAGTGCGGTCCGGAAAGTTATTGGGGTTTATCGTTAGTGAACGAGGTATTGAAGTTGATCCTGCAAAGATAAAAGCTATCCAAGAAATGCCAGCGCCGAAAACAGAAAAAGAAGTTCGTGGTTTCCTGGGCCGGATAAACTACATTGCAAGGTTTATCTCTCAGCTCACGGCCACTTGTGAACCGATGTTCAAACTTTTAAAGAAAAATCAGGCGATTACTTGGAATGAGGATTGCCAGAAGGCATTCGACAAGATAAAGCAGTATCTTCAAGAACCTCCAATCTTGATACCCCCAGTGGCTGGACGGCCATTGATCATGTACCTGACGGTTCTGGAGAATAGCATGGGGTGTGTTCTCGGTCAGCACGACGAGACGGGCAGAAAAGAGCATGCCATTTATTATCTGAGTAAAAAGTTCACTGAGTGTGAGTCTCGATACTCGATGCTGGAAAAGACGTGTTGTGCATTAGCTTGGGCCGCCAAACGTCTACGACAGTATATGCTCAATCACACCACTATGCTAATTTCGAAGATGGATCCGATCAAGTACGTCTTCGAGAAGCAGGCTCTTTCAGGCAGGATTGCCAGATGGCAAATGGTGTTAACGGAATATGATATTCAGTACGTCTCTCAGAAAGCCATTAAGGGAAGCGTATTGTCAGATTACCTTGCCGAACAGCCAATCAAAGACTACCAGCCGATGAAGTTCGAATTCCCTGACGAGGATATTATGTTTCTCAAAGCGAAGGATTGTGATGAGCCATTGCCCGATGAGGGGCCAGATAGGAAGTCTCAGTGGAAGTTGATATTCGACGGAGCGGTTAATTCCTATGGAAGTGGTATCGGGGCTATCATCACGACTCCTCACGGATCCCACATCCCGTTTACTGCGAGACTGACGTTTCCAGTTACCAACAATGAAGCAGAGTATGAAGCATGTATTATGGGTCTAGAAGAGGCAATCGATTTGAGAATCAAGAATCTAGACATATATGGTGACTCAGCGCTTGTAATCAATCAGATTAAGGGGGAGTGGGAAACTCGTCAAGCGAATCTGGTGCCGTACATGAACTATGCCAGGAGGCTGCTTCCGTTCTTCGATCGAGTGGAACTTCATCATGTACCCAGGGCTGAAAATCAGATGGCTGATGCCTTAGCCACGTTGGCCTCAATGTATAAAGTCAATTATTGGAATGAGGCTCCAAGAATTATACTTTCGCATCTTGATAGACCGGCATTTGTGTTCGCAATCGATGATGCCACTGACGGCAAGCCATGGTTCCACGACATCCAGACCTTCCTTATGACTAAGGAGTATCCTGCGGGTGCGTCAACCCAGGATAAGAAGACTCTGAGGAGGCTGTCTGGAAACTTTTATCTCAATCCTGATGGAGTGTTGTATAAGAGAAACCACGATCTCGTGCTACTCAGATGTGTAGATGAGAAAGAAGCGAGTATGCTCATGGAAGAGGTCCATGAGGGCACATTTGGTACGCACGCCGGCGGGCACGCCATGACGAGAAAGATCCTGAGAGCAGGATATTACTGGCTGACGATGGAGTCGGATTGCTTCAGATTCGCGAAGAAATGTCATAAGTGCCAGATTTATGCTGATAAAGTTCATGTGCCGCCGTGCCCATTGAATGTCATGTCCTCCCCTTGGCCGTTCTCCATGTGAGGCATCGACATGATAGGCAAGATCGAGCCCACTGCATCCAATGGTCATCGTTTCATTCTGGTAGCCATCGACTACTTCACCAAATGGGTGGAGGCAGCCTCGTACGCTAATGTGACCAAGCAGGTGGTAGCTAAATTCATAAAGAAGGACATCATCTGTCGCTATGGAATTCCCGAGCGGATCATTACTGATAATGGTTCAAATTTGAATAACAAGATGATGAAGGAGCTGTGCCAGAGCTTCAAGATTGAACACCACAACTCATCTCCTTACCGGCCGAAGATGAATGACGCTGTTGAAGCGGCCAACAAGAACATCAAGAAGATTGTTCAGAAGATGGTTGTGACATATAAAGATTGGCACGAGATGCTGCCGTTTGCCTTGCACGGTTATCGTACGACGGTGCGTACGTCGACCGGGGCAACTCCTTTCTCCTTGGTGTACGATATGGAAGTTGTCCTACCGTTAGAAGTGGAGATTCCTTCTTTGCGAGTTTTGGTTGATGTGAAACTCGACGAGGCAGAATGGATTACGAATCGCTTGAACCAGCTCAGCCTGATGGACGAGAAGAGGTTAGCATCGATTGCATTTGGTCGCCTGTACCAAAGCCGAATGAAGAAAGCTTATGACAAGAAGGTGCGTCCTAGAAGCTTTCAGACGGGTGATCTCGTCCTGAAGAAAATTCTTCCGCCACACTCCGATCACCGGGGCAAGTGGACACCGAATTACGAAGGGCCGTATGTCGTCAGCAAGGTCTTCTCAGGAGGAGCTTTGTTGTTATCCACGATGGATGGTGAAGATTTTGCATCCCTGGTGAACGCGGACGCAGTTAAAAAATACTTTGCTTGAAAGAGACCCGCTGGACAAAAAAGAAAAAGTCCAGGCAAAAAAGGGGCATCCTGGCGAACCAAAAACAGAATAAAAGGTTCGGGCAAAAATTAGGGATATATTGAAAAATGTACACCCGCGAAGTCGAAAACCTACACTGGGCGGCTTCGGCAAAAAGGGGTATCCCGGTGAACTGAAAACCCGTAAAGGGCGGTTCACGCAAAAGTTAGGGATTTGAATAAGCAAATGACTGCGTTCCGCGTGTGGACTTTCATTGTTTAGTGGTTTGGAAGACCTGAGGGCCGTTTATCTGAATCAATCTCTTCCGAAGCTGAAGCGTCGGAGAAGTATCAAAGTCGAGTGGGTCTTAGAGGGATCAACTCATGGTGTTCGTCTACGCCCCGTTGCCGACATTTGTATATACTGATGTATATTTATGTTTTATTTTTTGTGCGGCTTCCTCATTCCAGGAGCTTGCCTCCGTTGTAAAACATTTTTGCCCATTCAGGGGTTCACCGTCAATAAAATGCACATTATTCAGCAATTCTGCTTATCTGTTTAGCATTTATCTGCTTTGTTTGCGAATGAAAATGCCGATGTTTTTGATAAAATGCGCATACATAAACTTACGGGCCTAGGCCCATTGATTGTTGAAACAATTAATTAATTGAATATTGTCACGAGATAATAACCTGAAAAGGCCCCTTTGAGGAGGGTATCTTGTCTGTTTGTTTGTGTTGTTGCAGGTGTAGCACCTTCCAGAAGATGTGCCGTGCGCATCCCCGAAGCAGGGCGAGTCCTCCTTCTCCAGCAGAGTTCAGTAGTCTCTCCTCCGCAGAGTATGAACGCGAGATCGTGAGCATTGATATGTCTCCCCACGCAGAGATGATTCTCTTCCCCAAGCAGACGCATCCTGAAGGAACGTCACCTCATCAGCTGAGTCAAGCACCGAAGAATGATGTCTTCTTTCCCCCCAGCACCGGGTCACAAGTGCAGAGTTCATAGAAATGTCCGGGTGCCGAAGCTCGTGTTTTCCCCAGTAAAGTCGCCGAAGCAGGTGTCTCCCCCCAGCACCGGGTCACAAGTGCAAGTCTCATAGGAAGCTGTTCGTATGCCGAAGGATGCAGTAACTGATGGTGCCAGACTGAAGTCTCCAGCGGAATTGAGATTCCCCACCAAGAGCCGTATTCTCTCCTGAAGTTGGATGATTCCCTCTTCCCCAGTTGAGTGTTGGAACAGCTGATATTATATTCCTCTGCAGAGTTGTACTCTCCCCCGAAGTCAGATGATTCTTTCTTCCCCAGCGAAATTGAAATTCCTCACCAGAGTCGTACTCTCCAGTGAAGTAGAATGATTTCTCTCCCCAGCTGAGTCCGCAAACCTCCAAGAGAGCCGAATCCTTGGAAGCAGTTGGGACCATGAATGGATGTTCCCTAGCAGAGCGTGGGACAGCTGATGTTGTGTCTCCCCAGAGTCGCACTCTCTCCAGCGAAGCAGAATGACTTCTCCTTCCCTAGCCGAGTTTGCAGATGTCCAAGAGAGCCGAATCCTCGGAAGTTGATCAGATCATGATTGGTTTTTCCCCAGTGGAGTGTGAAGCAGCTGAAGTTGTTTTCCCACAGAGTTGTTATCCCCAGAAGATTAGCCGAGACGGCCACGCAGTTCACTCCCGCGATTGACATCGCTTTCCTTCAGCAGGTTCGGGTTCTCGTAGAGCTTTGTCCCCCCGCAGCAGATCAACTGAAGTTGTTTCCCCTGCAGCAGTCAACGGAAGATCATTTCCCCAGACAGAGTCCAATTGATATTGGCGTGTCCACGTTCTCCTCAGCGGGATGATTCCTCTACCTGAGTAGTTCTTGTCTCCTTGACAAAAGGGTTTCCTCCCCCCAGCATTTATTTTGCGGACGGGATCGCATCATTGGGCATGACTGCATAGCATTTAACACCGCATAGCATTTAACACTGCATAGCATTTAACGTTGCATAGCATTGTGCATGATTGCACAGCATTTAGCATAAACGCATATCATTCCCACCGTGTGGGGCATAGCGCAGAGGCATACGCATCATAAGCATGATCTAGGTTACTATCATTCTTGTCTTACAGGTATTCCACCAAAAGACCGGTTGCTCAGGACGATTCCTGATATTCTCCCCAACAAGGTCGCTCTTGAGATAATTCTTAAGACCCCGGTGTAATCCCCACGGTCGCTCACTCAAGATGATTTTTGAGATCCCCAGCGAAGTCTTCAGTTCGAGACGATTCTTGAATTCCTCAGCAGAGCCGTTTGCTTAAGATGATTCTTAAGGCCTCAGTACAGCTTCCCGAGTTGTTCGCCTAGTATGATGCTTGAGCTCCCCAATAGCGTCCCCGGCAAGAGTTTCCCAGGAAGATTCCTGGAATACCCCGCAGAATAAAGTCTCCAGAATGGTTATCGGTTCAGGATGATTCTTGAAGGTGCCGACGGAGCTGTTTGTTCGAGATGATTCTTGAAGTCCTTGGCAGCGTGATATGTCTGCTCCAACAGTGATGTCTAATCTGAAGATTGACTTCGTAAACGCCTGAAGGCGATATCAAAAGGTTCCTGTGAGTTCGGAGTTCCTCGTTGATGAATCAACGTGTGGCTGAAGACAAGGTTCCAAATTTTGTATTCAAGATGGTCCGTGTTGGTCTGAAGACCAAGTCAGTTGTCCTGAGGAGATGATTGATTGTGATCAAGTGGATAGGTTTTCTTCTGACTGAAGTCGAAGATGTTTCTCCAGCTGAAGCGGAGTTTTGCCTGAAGGCAAAGTGTTTGAATCCCCGTAGAGTCATGAATGGCTCAGGATACCATTTCTCTGACTGAAGTCATAGATTTCCCAAGCTGAAGCGAAGGTGCCTAAGGGCAAGGTTATCCCCAAGGTCATGAATGACCTAGGATTCATTTTTCGGACTGAAGGCCGAAATATATCCCTGACTGAAGTCACGGATGCTCTATAGCAGAGGTGGAGTTGCCTGAAGGCAGATCCATGTATCCTTGAAGGCCAAGGACCATTTCTTTAGACTGAAGTCGAAGATACCTCCTGCAGAGTTGCCGACGGGCAAAGTTTACATCCTTGAAGGCCAAGGATGTTCTTCTAGCTGAAGCTGGAATAGCCGACGGGCAGGGTTTCATCTATCTTCAGAAATACTTGAGGATTCTCCAGCGGATCTGGAGTGGCCAGGGGCCAGGGTTCCATCTATCTTCAGAAATACTTGAAGATTTTTCTAGCTGAAGCTGGAAATGGCCAGGGGCCAGGGTTTCATATATCTTTAATGTTGAAGTTCTACGGCGGGCAGTGTGCAGCAGTATTCCGATGTTCGTTATGGTTCTGAGGGTGAACCCCAGATCAGAGTGTGCTCGGTTAAGTCTCTCATTCCCAGCGGAGTAGTTTCAAATATGCAAGTGTACCTTTTGTTCCATTTACCAGGGGTGAACCCCAGGTCAGAGTTGTTCAGTGTTGCATTTTGTCCGGCGGCGAGGTTGGATGTTTGTTCGACGGCGAGGTTGAACGTTTGGATTTGACGGCGAGGTCAGATCATCATTTGTCCGGCGGCGAGGTTGGACGTTTGTTCGACGGCGAGGTTGAACGTCTGGATTTGACGGCGAGGTCAGATCATCATTTGTCCAGCGGCGAGGTTGGACGTTTGTTCGACGGCGAGGTTGAATGTTTGGATTTGACGGCGAGGTCAGATCAACATTTGTCCAGCGGCGAGGTTGGATGTTTGTTCGACGGCGAGGTTGAACGTTTGGATTTGACGGCGAGGTCAGATCATCATTTGTCCGGCGGCGAGGTTGGATGTTTGTTCGACGGCGAGGTTGAACGTTTGGATTTGACGGCGAGGTCAGATCATGTTTGTCCAGCGGCGAGGTTGGATGTTTGTTCGACGGCGAGGTTGAACGTTTGGATTTGACGGCGAGGTCAGATCATCATTTGTCCGGCGGCGAGGTTGGATGTTTGTTCGACGGCGAGGTTGAACGTTTGGATTTGACGGCGAGGTCAGATCATGTTTGTCCGGCGGCGAGGTTGGATGTTTGTTCGACGGCGAGGTTGAACGTTTGGATTTGATGGCGAGGTCAGATCATGTTTTGTTTGACGGCGAGGTCAGATTATGATGTGTTCGACGGCGAGGTTGAATGTTTGTTTGACGGCGAGGTCAGACTCTTTAAATCCCCAGTAGAGATGATGTTTGTACGACGGCGATGTCGAGTGGCTCTAAAAGGATGTTTGTTTCCGACGGCGATGTCAGATTCAGTTTTCCAGCGGCGATGTTGGGCATGTCAAGTTGATCCAGTCTTCTGACGGCGATGTTAGGTGATGCAGATCCTTTAGTTCTCCAGCGACGATGCGGGGTATTTTGACAGAATTATATCTCCAGCGGCGATGTTGGATATTTTGGTGATTCAGGTTTAGGTCTCCAGCGGCGATGTTGGATGCTTGTTTCCCCGAGTTATGGTTGTTCTTGACGGCGATGTCAGGTGATTTGGTGTTCCAGCGGCGATGTTGGGCGTTCCTCAGAATCTTGTTTGACGATAATGTCAGGTGGTTTAGTCTTCCAGCGGCGATGTTGGGTGTTGTGGTTGTCTGAAGGCAATATCAGAAGAAGTTGATGTGGATGACTGATGGCGATGTTAGATCAGTATTTCCCCAGATAGCTTCCGTGCAGCTATTATTCCAGTGTTCGACAAGTTGAGCAGTTGGCAAATTTTCGGGTTTACCGATATTCAACCGTCTCGCACCTTGATTGGCTGAGAGCCATTCGCTTCTCACCTAGTCAGGTTCAAGCCGTTTGAATAGGGGCAGCTGTTGCACCCCAAAATTTGACCAACAATTATTTATTCACTGAGTGTTTGAAAGTTGATACATTCATCAGACAGTTCAAGAGATCCTCAGAGGAAGTGGGTTGAAACCAGGGTTGTGTGCTTCATAGCTTGAGAGTTGTGGGTGCTCCTAAGATGATTCTGAGACTTTGAGAATGAACTTGATGTTTTGAGAAAGCCTATGAGATGTCTTGATAGCCATCATGAAGCCCATAGAGGTCATTGTGCAAAAATTCAGAAGATTCAACCATGAATGGTAGAATTAGGGTTTTGACTGGGTCAACCCTAGGATAACTGAAAATTTGGAGAAGGTTGAGACCTAATCAAAGGGCCATGAGATCATGGAATGATGCATAGAGATGTTATAAAGATTATTCCTAGACCAACTCATCATGATTGAGGAGTTTGAGAAGTTTCAAGTTAGGGTTTCTGAGGATTGGCAGTGAAAAAACCCTAATTTGATCCCTATCTTCCAGGCAGTTTTAGCTCAAGATGTGATTGATGTCTCATCTTCCCCACAACATGAATGTTGTAGAGCTTGTTCTTAGATTTAATTTGAGTGGTGGAAGTCCTTGATAGGAGTTGCAGAGCTCAAGTTATGGTTTTGACAAATTACAGGTCAGCTGAGGTGTGTGAATCTGGGTCCTTGAAAGTCACCCAACTTGCAGACAACTTTTTCCCTAGTAGGATGATTCCTATGATCTCTTGGTCAACATGAATGTTGAAGAGCATCTTCTTAGCTTTAATTTGAGTGGTAGAATTCCTTTATGGGATTTGTAGAACTCAACTTATGGTTTGAACAAGACAGGGGTATTTTGGTCATTTGTCAGTTATAGGTCATTTTAAGCAAAGGCCATATCTCCTATTTCCAAGCCTCAAATGGAAAAACTCAAAACATGAAAGTTGTTCAAAATGTGATTTTAAGTCTAGGAAGAAGGTCATGAATTGTTGGAAAAGCTCATAGCATGGATTTGCATGATTGGTTAAAAATGAACTAAAAATGGCTTATAAGTTTGAAAAGTTGAAATTGGAAATTGGTTTGGAAGATCTAGGAATCCAAAATAGGTCATCCAATATATCATTTTGATTGGAAACATCATTTTGAGAACATTGGTTTAAATAGAATTTTCATTTGAGGCTTTAAAATGGGACATGCTTTGTAATATTGAAACTTGCATATTAAGGCACCCTTGCAAAACTCAACATAAGCCTAAGGTGAGCTTGTTTTTCACACATATCTTCTCAATATCTCATGTAGAGGTATTTTGGCACAAAATTACAAGGCATAAGGCATGATACATGTGATTTTCAACTTATCATCACATGAGAAAATCAAGACTTTTCTAGCTCATTCTAGAAGGATCCAGGAGCTTCTATTGATCATTATAAGAAGAATGAATCATGATGAGTATGAGGTTGGTCAAGAAGAGAGAAATCAGTGGAGATAGTGAGAGAGACATTGCCATTGAAGAGCTTCCTTCAAGATCAAGCAACACACGATTTCTTCCATTACAAGCTTTCTTCTTCAAAGCTTTTGCAAACAGAAAGATCCTCTCCACTAGAGGAGTGTTTGGCATCAATTGCAAGCTCTGCAACTACTCATAGCACCACTCACCATCACCATTCAACAGGTTCTTTCTTCCCCATATATCTCCTAATTTATATGCTTTCTAACTGGCTTGTAGATATAGAATGAACATGCTAGGATAGTTGTTTAGTTCCCTAGAGTTTCAGAGGGTTTTGTGAGGATTGATGGCAGGTGCAAGAATCTGTTATGATTGAGAACAGGCTGGATATTAGGTTTCAAGGCACGATTGATAGCTCATTGTGATAAGCATAACATAAAGAACATGGATGCATCATTAATTTTGAGTTTTAGAGGAATTGATCTCAGTGAAATAGGTGGTACCCGAGCTTTGAAGTTTTCTGTTTGAATGATTCAAGGAGAATTAATGAAAACTACGCGTATAGTTTTGTTCCCTGTAATCAGTAGTCCATTTTCCCTTTTGGAATTATTAACTTTCATTGAGTGTGGAGGGAGAACGAGCAAGGAGAAAAAGCATGCATGGAAGCTGCGTCTGAAAACCCTAATGCATTTTGGGGACGATGGCTGTCCATCGTTGGATTGGTCCCAGGAATTTGACCAAATCATCTCATCTAACGGCCCAGGTTAATTAATGAAAACGGAGGGAAAATTCAAAATGGCCAAACGCTGCCGTTTCAATTAGTGGAAGCGCCTGGGCTTAATGGATTTGCTTCTATCCGCACCCCCCAGTTTGGCCCATCTCAAAAATTGAACTAGCGTGTCTTGCTGTTTTCACCCCCTCCCCTTTATTTTGATTTCTTTTATTTTTAATTCTTTTAATATTTCCTGCTTTTATAAAATTCATAAAAAATAGAAAATTAAATATTTTTCAATTCTTGTTTTTTCTATATGTTAATAAATTTGTCTAGAAAAATATAAATAAATAAAATTTCCATTTTATTTTCTTTTCATATTTTTAGTATATTTTTCATTTTAATGGCTTTTTAATATGTTTAGTTTGATATCCAACTTTGTAGAATTTGTTTTAGGGCTTTCCCTTAGGATTTTTAATTCATTCTTTTTTTAATTAGATATTGAATCATAGTTCCCCATAGGATTTAATTCTTGTTTTTTAGATTAAAATTTGATTAGTTTAATTAGGGTAGCATTAGGGTACCCTAATTAGGGTTTATGATATGCATAGGTAAGGAAATTCATTTTCTTTAGATAGTTTTGTCTTGATTTTTGGGTAGGGGCATATGTGGATGTTATGGGTAGATGTTGTAGACCCTTGTGAATAATTGATAGATTTTTTCCCTCTTGTTTTAGTATTTTTAGGTATTTTCTGGAGTTGACTGATGATTTTGTCTGTTCTGTGGTTATCTGTTCATCTCTGGGGTTTATTTTGGGGAGTTTGTTGTGGGGTTTGTGTTGTCTTGAAGAGCTTGTTGAAGGAGCATGGAAGAGAAGATTGTAGATCAAGACTCAGAGACCCAGAGCTTGGCTTGTTCCCTGTCTGTGAGGTTTGAGATCCTGAAGTTTGAAGGAAGTTCATGGTACTTTCCTGAGGAAGGCACTATGAATGACTTTCATGCTTTCTTCTCACCTCTTTCTCAAGTATCCAATGATGTTGGAGCCAACTTGTGAGTTTAATTTCTCCTGAGGAGGAATGTAAACTGATCACCTGTTGTTGAGCCACATGGGATATAATTCCTAAGTGGAAGCCTCCTAGTACTTTCTTGAGGAAGGTCCTATGGGTCTATTCACTTAGTTCCATTAGTTTATCTAGGATTTCTTAAGTATCCAATGACGTTGGAGCCAACTTGTGAGTTTAGTTTCTCCTGAGGAGGAATGTAAACTGATCACAGTTGTTGAGCCACATAGGATACAACTCCTAAGTGGAAGCCTCCTAGTACTTTCCTGAGGAAGGTCCTATGGGTCTATTCACTTAGTTCCACTAGTTCAGATAGGATTTCCTAAATATCCAGTGATGTTGGAGCCTGCTTGTGAGTTTAGTTTCTCCTGAGGAGGAATGTAAACTGATCACAGTGGTGGAGCCACATAGGATATGACTCCTGAGTATACACCTCCTAGTGCTTTCCTGAGGAAGACACTATGAGTCTGCTTACTTAGCTCCCTCTCTTTGGTAAGCTTGTTCTGAAGCTTGAAGACTGGGATTGCTGTCTTGTTTAGGGTTTTGCTTTAGGGCTTTGCTTAGATTTGATCAGGTTTTTAGGGTTAGAATTGGAGAGTAGAGGTAGATGATTCTTTCTCAAGCATGTGTTTTGTTTGCCTGATGGCACTTCATTTATTTTATCTGTTCATTGCTTGATAGCATGTTGTTTATTTTCAGTATGATTACTGTTATTTCATGACTGGCTTGAGGTTGAGACGAGCTTGTGGAGGCTGAAGCCCCACACACATTTCCTCCCTCACTTGTATTGCATGCATTTTACTGTTAAAGCTGATGCTTTTGTCTGTTTTGGTGTATCATTGACATGATCCCTTAGGACTCTCATTTCCTCTGATGAGGATTTGATGATAGACTTTTAGGTTGAAACCTATGCATGACAACATCTAGGAGTTCCCTGTTCAAACCTCAACCATAGGATGAATCCATGGCATGACAACAGTAGGACTTGATAGTCTCCCTCCTAGTTGGGCCTGTTCTTTTCTCCTCTCAAAGCAGTTTAAAATACGGTAATCATGAATGATTTCTTTCGTACGTTACGAGCCTTAAGCTATCTGAGGTGGGATGTTTAGTATGGTACCCTTTGGGTGACATGCGACGCATTCACTCTCAGGTCATAGTCTCTAGTGCGGTTGAGATCGCAAATACAATAAAAAACACTTCTTTCAGGAGATAACCCGTAGTTTCCCGAACTACGTTTGCTCTGATCTTTCATACCAGATGAAAGTACGTAGGCATAGGATGCGACGTCCTAGCGAGAAACCTTCAAGCTTTCCCCCTTCACCCGTAGTTAGCCGAACTACGTTGACTCTAATTTCTCATTCTCTGATGAGAATACGTAGGCATAAAGTGTGACGCTTTGCCGAGTCATTTTTCTTTTCTTTTTCAGCCAGCCTTGATAGGTAGATAGAATATAACCAACCCGTCCAAGTAAACAAACAAGCGAGGATCCCGTCGAGTACGACGGACGTGAGGGGTGCTAATACCTTCCCCTTGCGTAACCGACTCCCGAACCCAGACAATGGTTGCGATGACCTTGTCTTACCCTTATTCGTCAGGTTTTTCCGATCGTTTCCTTTCCCGCTCTGAGGGATAAATAACGAAAGGTGGCGACTCTTCTGTTTTGTCGGCACCTTATTTTCGCGCAAGCGACAACGGCATTTGAGTTATCGCTTCTGTAAAAGGAATAGTAATATTCAGCTGTTTAAGGAGCTCTACAAATTTCTTAAATTGTTCTGAAGTTTTGGAGTTTATTAGTCTTTGAGGAAAAGGAATAGGTGGTTTATATGGCGCTGGAGGTGCTTGAGTTTTTTCACTTGCGGTATCCTCCTTCTCGTTGTCCTCCTTCTTCTCTAACTCAGATTCCTTTTCTGCTTGTTCAGTTGGTTTCTGTTGCATGGCTGAGTTTTCGGTCCTCGGATCGATCGGTTCGTCCAATTCTTTTCCACTTCTTAGTATCACAGCATTTGCTTGGCCTTTGGGATTCTGTTCGGGTTGTCCAGGAAATGTGCCAGCAGGTGCGGCAGCAGAGGCTTGCTGTTGAGCCACTTGTGATATCTGAGTTTCTAACATTTTGTTGTGGGTGGCTAAAGCGTCTACTTTTCCTGTCAACTGTTTAATTTGCTCGCTAGTGTGTATGTTTTGATTCAGGAATTCTTTGTTGGTTTGAGCTTGAGTTGCTATGAACTTTTCCATCATCAACTCAAGGTTTAATTTCCTAGGTGCATTCTGAGCAGCTGGTTTATGATACCCTGGCGGAGCAGTAGGCATTTGCAATGCATTTTCGCTTTTGTAAGAAAAGTTTGGATGATTTCGCCAACCTGGGTTGTAGGTATTTGCGTAGGGATTTCCTTGAGCATAATTTACCTGGTCTGGCGGGATTCCGGCTAGCAATAGGCATTCGGGTGCATTATGAGTGGTGCTTCCGCATAACTCGCAATTTGGAGTTACTGCAGCGACAGTCGCAGTGGGGTTAACGGTCAGACTATCAATCTTCTGTGCTAGAGCATCTACTTTAGCATTGAACTTTTCAAGGCTGCTGATTTCGTACATCCCACCTTTCGCTGTGGTTTTCTCAGTTGGAATGCGTTCACCTCCCCATTGGCAATGGTTTTGTGACATGTTTTCTATTAATTGATAGGCTTCATCGTATGGCTTATCCATAAGTGCACCGCCCGCAGCAGCGTCTATTGTCAATCTAGTATTGTATAGAAGCCCATTATAGAAAGTATGGATTGTCACCCAGTCTTCTAGACCGTGGTGAGGGCATGTTCTACTCATATCTTTGAATCGTTCCCATGCTTCGTAAAGAGATTCAGTATCTTTCTGTCGAAATCCGTTGATTTGAGCTCTAAGCATAGCAGTTTTGCTTGGCGGAAAATATCTCGCTAAGAAGACGTTCTTCAATTGCTCCCACGTCGTAACGGAGTTGGATGGTAACGATTGTAACCATGTCCACGCTCTGTCTCTAAGAGAGAATGGGAAAATACGAAGTCTTATCGCGTCTGGAGTTACTCCATTTGCTTTCACTGTGTCTGCGTATTGTACAAACTTCGTTAGATGTTGGTTCGGGTCCTCAGTTGCGTTTCCTGAGAATTGGTTTTGTTGTACAGCCGACAACAATGATGGTTTCAGCTCAAAATCATTTCGGGTAATAGCTAGGGCAGCAATGCTACTTCTAGGCTCCATCTGAGATGGTGTAGCGTATGCCTTCAGCGGTTTGTTTGGAGGTCCTTCAGCCATCTCTGGTTCTACTTCTTCTGATTTGGGAATGGGAGTGAGAGGTTCGGGAATGTTATGTTTGAGTTGCTTGAGTTGGTACTCAATGATTCTACTTCTTAAATGTAAGAAGCGTTCTAGTTCTGCGACCGAAGGTTTTACGATATCGCCTTGCGGGCGATTTCTTGGCATACAATCGATAGAACTAGTAAAGGAAAGATGAAAATTGTTTACCTAGTCTATACGGTGTAACAGAAGGTTACACTATTGACTAAACGGGTCCCCGGCAACGGCACCAAAAACTTGATCCCGACTTTCTATGTCTAATACAACTAACTGCAAGTGCACAGTCTATCGCGTAGTAATAATAGATATCGATCCCACAGGGACTCGTAATCAAACTAGTGTTCTCGGGAGTTACTATGTTTAGCTAGGTAGAATATGTTTAAGGGAATAAGATTGTCACTAAAAGGGAACTAAGATTACTATTTAGATTATAATTAATTGAATCGATACGTAGTAATTGTGTTCTTCAGGGATTTGATAAATTACTGGTGTATGAAATAATTTTCAAAGTTTATTTAAGCAGAAAATGGAGATTTGAAGACTCTCGCCTCACGATGGTTATTAACGCTAATCATAATCCTAAGGGTCAAACGTACACTTTCGTATCCCGTTCGGGGTTTAAATTATTTTTTGGAAATCTCTAAGTTCTAATTCATTTTAAAGTGTTTTCGCTGTTATTAAAACAAATGCCTAGTGTTTACTATCTGACCTTACCGCAGCTTTCGCTTGTTGGTTCGTATCTTAATTAATTTCCCACTTTCGTGGCAAAACTACTTTTAAATAAGTTCTCGCTTTCGCGACGAAGTTTATTCAGTGAATCACTTTTAAACACTCAGACCATAAATTACTTTTTGAAAAGAAAGTTTTTCAACCAGTGGTTATCAAATCCCATTCGAATTATTACTACATATCGATTACCTAAGTTTAGCTAGACATGGATTTGAGAAAGATAAAATATAAATAAGAACAATAAATAATAATTTGCATTATAATAAAACTGAAATCGATCAAAATGAAAACCTGTAAATATTCCAATTGGCCTTTGGGCAGATCCTCCACAGATGTTGGCAGGATTCTGGTCTTTAGTGCCAATTTGATCGTACAATAAAATAGAAATTGCAGAAGAATGAAAATGGGAATACAGGAAAGGTAGAGAGAAACAAATAAGAATAAAACTGGAAAATATGCTCTGGAAGGTAAATTCGGCAGCACTTCGTGGTATGAATGCAGCACACTTTCTGAAGTCCTCTGCTTCCCTTTTTATAGAAGTGGAATCCCAACGGTTATCACTGAAGATGATGGACCTTGAGGCAGATAATTTAGGGAGTAGTGGTCCACTCCGTGGGAATTGGAACTGCTCTTTTGACGTGTAATCTGAGTGGGGCGTTTTTGCCTGCATGACGGTCGTCACAAGGTGTGACGGTCGTCACCCGTGTGACGGTCGTCATGAAGCTGTGACGGTCGTCACATCAGCAAAAACAGCTTGCTGCGCTTTTCATTGTATTTTCACTCCTTTTTCGTCCATATTTCATCTGAGATTGCTCCTTTTCTTCATGTTGCCTTGTTTAGACGTGATCGTTGAATACCTGCAAAACATCAGACAAATACACGGGAATAACCCGAAATCAGATTGAAAACGGTTAGATTTTAGTTGAATTATGCATGAAAATATCTATATGATTTCGTGTTATCAATTTCCTGCAAGCTTCAGTTGGTCAGTTAGCTTTTTCATCTTAGTCAAATACTCCTCCATTTTTAGATTTCCTTTTCTTGTGCCATGAAATTCGGATTTCAGGTATGTGATCTGAGATTTGGATTGAGCACCTGCCAAACTTTGAGCCTCATCCCAAAGTTGTTTGGAGCTTTCACAGTGCATCAACTGTGTTGTAATGTCAGTGGTCATTGAAACTGATGTTGGTAGGTTATTTTTCTTTAAGTTTGCAGCGGTTGCCATTTTGGGATTTTAGTGGATCAAGAGCTTTCAGAGCTTAAAGCTCTGATACCAACATAGAAATATGAATAGAATGGTTTTAATGTTCTATATTCTCATTACAACAATGATGTACTTATACACAAGAGAGAAGATCATACAAGCTACTAATAAGGAAACAAATAAAGACAAAATCAAGTATTCTAATTACATATGATTTGTATGCTTAATACTATTAAGTCATCATTAAGTGACTTGTCTAACTTGTACAACATGATCACAGGGCGGTCTGCTTTCAATCTCTTGGGAGTCGTTCTGTCTACATTATATTTATGTATGAAGTACCTGCTTCCCAACGAATGTGTGAGAGTCATCTAAGGTGATCAGAAGACCATCTGAATATGCTACCGGGACAAATTAAGGTTAAAAATGGTGACTATGACTGTGGATCACGTGCAACAACTAAATGTGTAGGAGGTGACATTGTGAATTTGAAGCCAAGAATAGAGCCTCACAGGAAGAAGATGGCGTCGTTGGGAAAACTTTCCACCAACCAAGACACTACATGATCTGAAAAGGATGAGTTAACAACTTTGTTCTAAAGGAGTATGGACTTACCAACAGAGGGCTGCCTCTTTCAACGTTCCCGCCACTAGTTTGAGGGAATCAGTAGTTTTAATGATGGTCATCTTCTTGTTAATAGAAATAATGTGCTCATGAGGATCATTCTCCCCCCCCCCCCCCCCCCCCCCCCCCCCCGAACATCACCACGAAAGGCGGGTTTAAGTTTTTTTTTTGGGACCTGTGCATCCTAGATCTCTGTCGACAAAGGTTTGAGTCCACTGGATTCTCTTGTTCATCGATTGAAGGTTGCACTTATTGTTGTTGCAGATCCCACACGTTATCTTGAATTATCTCATTCCGACGACATAGTTCCTCCATAGCAGTCAACATTTTTGCTATGAGAGCTCGGCCATTGTTGTGGTTGTGGTTGTTGCTACTAGTGACAGCTCTTGTCATAATGAAACGAGGTCGGAATGTTGTTGGAATGAGAATATATGGCTCATATCAGTTTTACAAGATCTCATGGCACATTTGATTCTTTGAGTGAAATTAGGAGTTTATTGTTTCTCAGATGCTCCTCCTCTTATATAGTGATTTTGACCCATGTTATAAGAAGGCCTAATTGAGAGCATTTAATACGATTGATTCTATCCATAATAATTATTAGAAATCAGACTTAATTCCCTAAATTCATATATCTATATCTTAGTTAGTTATGAATGTTCTCACAACAATCACATGTGAGTTATAGGCAGTCTATTGATTAAGTGAATGACATGTTTTTTATCTCTCATTATCTTTTCAATTATAGTGCACTTGATAAAAACAACTTATTTGAAGAGGTTTATATGCATATTATTTCTATAGCAAAACATAAAATAAAATAAATAAAACTATTTTTGTGCAAACTATTTTTATAAGTTATTCAGAAGAATTTAGAAACATCAACTGAAAACAGCGAGAAAGAGTAAAATAAAACTCAGTTGGATCGTAAAAACGTTGCTAAGCCTGTCCAGTAATCATGGTATATATCCAAAAGAGTGATAAAGAGTAAATTGAATTTGCACTTTTTACATTGATAAATATACATTTCCACTTTCTGAATCCCAAAAGTTTGAGAAATTCTTAGCTACATACACTGCCTTCCATGGTCACTCCATTCAACATGTGCAAGTTTATGACTCATACTATATAAATGAATGGAGTGCTTGTAGGAGACAATTCCTACCCAATATTGTCACCAAAATAATTGGCAACTTTGTATAATCCTCTACAGCTACAAATTTGTCTCGTGTAACTTTTCTGTAACTTCAATATTCTGGTTCAACACAATCAATCATGCTTCTTGGAAAACTTGTGTCTCTTCATTCGTAGAGATGCTTGGAGCCACACTTTTCACCTTAACTCGAAATGAAACCTGCAAATAATTTGGACGCTACGTGTTAGTTTCAGTATCTGTGTATGTGCTTGTGCGTCGTAGCATATGTCTAATGTGAAAAGTGCTTCTCCTTTTTTATCACCTTATCAGAACCAAACACAAGTACATCGTATGGACGGACACGGGCAGGGTAATTTGGAGGTACCCGGTATCGCTTTCCTTCAATGCTGAAACATAGTCATAAATGATATTTAAATACATTTTTCGAGAAATAATACTATACAAGTAAAACACAGTAGCTTGCGTTTATTTAACTTACTCGACGATCCATGTGCCATGTTCACTCCGCAAATCAGTTACGAAGAAGGCACCATCCTTATAGTAAATTCGAGCATGCGTTGGAGAAACCTTAAAAGAGAAAGATTATTCATCATGTTGCACGATGTCAAAAAAAATTAAGCATGGAAATGAGTTTGTTCAAGTGAAGATAAACTGTTCTACCTCGGGCGAAGAAACTGTAATTGAACTACCTGGAGAATCTTCTTGCACCGCGCTCCTGCGATTTCATAATATATCAGAAAAGGAGATGAAAGTGAAAAATTAGATATATGTAACGAAAATTGAGAATGGAACAATGCAATGTAAGTACGCATACCCAATTATAAAGGGTTTCATTTCATTTTGCATTAATCGTATTGGTTTTGAAAGACCTGTTTCATCTCCACACGGTGATAAAAACCACCTATAATTCAAACAAGAAGGATAGACATGTATATCAGGTTATCTATGTTATGGTTAAAAATATGTAAAGGATGATACTCGAACATATTTGGTCTGAGACATACTCTCCGTTAATAGCACGCTCAAGTGCATCATCATCTTCAAACCATTTGCGCAATTGTCCGTTTGCCTGCAAAAGAAATAAATTAATGCCTATTAGCATTTGGATCACAGCAAATCTAATAGATATCGCCAGATACAATTTCTTCTCGGCAACAAAGTATAAAAGTAACTATGTTTGCGCGACATACTTTGTCTGAGAGCCTGCAACTTATTGGTCTACCTTCAAGTTTTGAACTGCAAAAGTAGAGCAATTATTGTCAATTGGCTTAGAATTCTAGCATGAATAACCGAGAAAGTCATGGAGAAAAGCAAAGTAGGCTCTCATCATTACCTATTTCCACCTAAGATCCAATTCAACATAGACGGCATCAATATGTCAACGAAAAACCTCCCTCCAACTCTTCCAGGATGAGGAATACGAAAGTTGGTCAAAAACTGTAGAGAAATAAAAGAAACGGTGAATAAGCGCAAAGCATATTATATTGAAGATTAAATATATTTGTAGAATTTAAGTTCCTACCTCCAAAGGACCAAGACCAACACCTAGATATGCCTTGTAGGTGGAAGCCATCAGAGCTGCCATTCTAGCCATTCCATGAATAACCGCAACTCGAATTTTTCTTTCACTTTCATATCTGAAAGCATTCATGGGATTGGAAAAAAAACATATGTATCATCAGTCACGTCAGGAAAGAGAATATCAAGTTAAACTATTTCAAAATGATGACAGATTAACTCTTGTATCATGGCTGACGAAAAATATGTAAAATATAAAGCCCTGACACATACACAGACACATAATACGACATTGACACATCAAAACCATCAACACCAGTAATAATTTGAAAAACTATGAACCATTGAATGTGATCACATGTGTCATGTCATATCAGACATTGAACGTGTCTCTAATCTGAAGTGTCAGTGCTAAGTAGGTTGTGAAAGCATCTCTCAGTTCATATCAAGTCAACAAAATAATTTTTTAGTATAGTGCATATTTGAAAAGTAAATGGTATATTACCTCCTCAGGGATGAATCAACTTCAATTGGGTTCCCTGATTTAATACTTTTTTCCCATGCACTATCCAATTCCCATGCAAGTTGATAACTGTCCTGTAATAATTGATTAAATAAGCTTTAGTTAGAAATGGATTTTTTCCTCACTGTTTGAGTATTTGGCTGAGTACTAATCCCCTCCAAGTTCTCTCATAAAAGCCAAGAGAAAAATAAACTGAAATACCGAAATCCATAGAACCGTGAACAACTTGATATGTACAATAGGTCTGAAAATGTAGGATATTGCAGAAACTAATCAACCAAGTGTAAAAAAATCATATTAAAAGGAGACTGAATGAAGCGACAAGAGAACAGATAAGAGAAATATTAAATACCTCAATGGCCATGCATCCTCCTTGGCCCATATTTGGCTGCATGGCATGGACAGAATCACCAAGCAAAGTTACACGACCCTTTCCCCATTTAAACGTCGGTATTTTATCATATATGTCTCGTCGCAGAATTGCTTCTTCGTCAGTTGCAACCATGAGATCTACCGCATTATCACACCAGCCCTTAAATATCTTGAGCAACCTTTCTTTTTTTTCTGCAGTGCAAAATCAATTAAGAGATTAATACAATGGTTTAACTTTTTCCCACATGCCAAAGTTCAAAAAGGCCATTCTTCTAACAAATACATTAAAAATGCATACTATTTGGTTCATCGACACCACCGGGTGCTTCTTTGTGAAACGCATACCATTGCATCTTTCCAGCTCCAACATCTGAAGATACAAAGTATTGTTTGTGTCCCAAGAAAACTCGATACCTTCTCAAAGAAAAACTTACGTCAGCTTCTAAATATGATATTAGTCATATTAACAAAACTATAAATATAGGTCAAAGAAAACATAAATACCGATACAAAATTAATGACCAACATACCCAACAGAATCAATGTCAGCAGGCACAAAATCTGCAATACCAGTATAACAAGTATAGCCGGAATAAACAGCTTCTGTTTGTCCAAATAACTGTGTCCTTACCTATTTGCAAAATAATACAATAACATTAAGATCCCGTTTTGACAAACAAAATTACAAAAAAGTGTTTTTGCAACAGAAGAACAAGTCAAACAAACAAGAGTTCTATCGTAAAGTATTATACTATGTATTACTTTAATATCATAAAAACTATTGGCTAATGAATAAGATCAGAGTCAGAAAAGTTTACGATACCTTGGACCATATACCGTCCGCTCCAACCAATAGATCTCCTTCATATTTTTGACCATTCTCAAGCTCCACTGTTACCTGAAATCGGCCAGCTTGATTAAAAAAGTGTAAATTTCAAATCCAATGATATGTAATCTCATTAGTCTTCCAGTGAATATTCAAGAAGAATGGAATAATAGCTTCAGAAAATAAAGCGTTTTTCTCTGGTTACCTTGTTTCCATCATCTACAAAACTAACAACATTACTAGCATTCATAACGATATCTTCTCCAACTGCACGAGCAAGGATCCCTTGCAAAACCATTCGACTAATAACTCGTGTGACTGGAAGTCCGCGTTCCACTGCAGGAGTGAATGTATCAAACTTAACGTACCTGATAACAAATTAGATATCAATTCATGGCACGAATGTGTGCAATAACTGTCATGAATGTGGAAACAACTTCTGACACGTTCATAAGCTGTTTTCAACTTATTTCTATAAGCTCTGGATGATAGCATATCAAAATAGTTTATAGCTTATATAAAAACAGTTTGACTTTATTTCATCTTTAGTTAGTGAAATAGCTTATACATGAGCACTTATATAATAAGCGCTTATGCTATAAGTGCTTAATTAAGTCGCTTATCTAAACATGACCTAAACCTATAAAACATCTCTAACATTGAATGCTCCACCAACTCAAGTTTTAGACACCAAGTGAAGAAAAAACTCTATATAAACACAATCATTAGAAACATCTAGATGTTTACACTTGAGGCTTATTTATACCGCCAATATACCCAAACAACCTAACTACTTTATGTAAAGCTGAAATAAGATAATCCAGAAATAGAAAATAATCCCAAAAATACCAAATAACAATAAATGATCCAAACTAAAAACCAATTATAGAATCAAAACCAATTCTACTCAACAACATTAAACATGTCAAAATCAATTATACACATCATAAAACAATTTTGCAACATACCAAGAACCAGAAACCCCATCAACAAGGCCATTGATTCTATCACCAGTAATACAACCAGCTCTCATAACTTCATCAGCAACATCTGAATCAATAGCTTCCAAAGCAGCCAAAGCATTACTCTGTATCTGAATTGGACCTCTATACTGTCCCTCTCCTCTCACAGCACTCAAATCCTTCTCAAACACCATCACTTCAAACCCTTTTCTCTTTGCAGCCAAAGCAAAAACCAATCCACCAATCCCACCACCAGCTACAAGTACCCTGAGATTCTTCTTCTCAGCTTGTGTTGATGAGGAAGGTGGTGCAGTAGATTCAGCCACTGCAGCTTTCACTTTCACATGCATCACGAACACGTTTTTCCTCTGTTTTCTTGTTCTGGTTCTTCCATAGGTATGAAAAGATGAAGAATTTTCAAGTGAAAAGTCTTTGTTAACGGGAATTGAGAAATGGGTTCTTGAGAAAGATGCTGTTGAGGGATTTAGAGAGTTGTAACACAAGGTAGAAGCCATGGTTGAGTTGAACAAACACAAACACAGACACGAAGGTTATGAACCAATTCAACAAAACACAAGTTCAAGTTTCTAATTATGTCTTTTGTTGTGTCTGATCAAAGGATCAAAACACAAAGAGTGATTTGCATTAATTAAACGGTTGATGAAGAATTTATCAAATGCATAAGAAAGAAAGAAGAGATGAAAAAGAGTGTGAAAAATAGAAGAAACATAATAATTATTGGAAAATATTATTAGAGGTTGAGATTTTGACAAGAGATGGAATAATAATAAAAATAAGGAACAAAGAGGGATAATGGGATTGGTGTGGCTAGAAGTTGCAAGCCACAAATATCAGCACCAAGATGTCCCTATCCATCTCGTAGGTAAGTCTCTTGATTTTGTATTCTAATTTCAAAACTTTGGAGTTAAATATCTAGCCTGGTTTTTCACATTTTATTGCTCAATTAATCTACTTCACATATATTAAAGTAATTTTATACCAAGTAATATAGTTTACATATACATATTATCATATTATACTATTAATTTAAAAAGAGCTGATTATGAATTGATATTGTTAAGAACAAATTAAAATATGAGAAAAAGATTGAATTTTTTGAACAAACATAAGAAATCTTATTAAATTTTACAAAAGATATAGAGAAGAAGGAAGAAGAATAAGAATTGATTAAAATTGTTTTACTATTCACTTATTCAATAAGGGTTCAAATATTACAAGTGAATACCAACAATTAACTTCTCTCAACAACATGAGAGAACTAGTCTATTTATAGACTACTAAGCTAACTTAACAATTATGATTAGAAGTGAGACTCAATTCAGCATACTAACTAAAATTACAAGTTAATATATTTCGACATTATGTTGGAACAGACTTCGACTACAACATACACAACTCATGTCGAACAATGAAGCTACCCTTTTCGAGACTAGAGTTCGATCCAAATACCACAAATCTCCACCTTAGAACAAACTCTATAACAAAGGAACAAACTAACTTTTATCATGCAGCTTTATCAACTACTTACAGTGGGAAAAAAAACTTGCTACTCGGCAATGTCTTGGTGGTCATATCAACAACATTGTCATCAGTCGAAACCTTCAACATTTAGACTTCTCAATGCTTGATTATCTCTTTAACGAAGTGCAGTCTCACATCGATGTGCTTGGTTCGCTCATGATAGGCCAAATTCTTCGACATGTGTATTGCATTTTGACTATCATATTTAACAGTGATAACTCGATCTTAAAGTTCCAACTCCTTAGCAAAACCTTCAAGTCACTATGCTTCTTTCGTAGCTTCAGTGAGGGAAAAATGTTTTGATTCAGTGGATGCTAAGGCAACAAACTTCTGAAGTATCACTTTCCAACTAATTGTTGTGTCGACATAATGAACATATATCCAAAAATAGATTTTTTGGAATCCATACAACCTGCATAATCAGAGTCGACAAATCCTTCAGTTTTGACTTTGCTATCATCACCACAGGTTCCTCCATAAATCAAGACTCGACTCAAAGACCCATTTATGTACCTAAAAATCCACTTGAATACTTGTCAGTGCGTCTTCCCAGGATTGGCCATATACCTACTTACAAGGCTCCCTCCGTATGCTATGTCCGGCCTCGTACAAACCATAACATACATCAAAAAACCTACTATACTAGCATATGGAATGCTATTCATATAGGCTCTTTCAACTCCAGTACTATGACTTTGAGTCATACTCAGCTTGTACTGAGGAATAGTCAGTGTTAGAACAGGATTTGAATTTGACATACCAAACTTGTTGAGAATCTTCTTCAAGTATGTCTCTTGAGATAAGTATAATCTCGACTGCTTTCTATCTCTCTGGATGTCAATCCCAAGAATTCTGGAGGCAACTTCCAGATCCTTCATGTCGAACTCCTTACCGAGTTCAGGCTTCACATTTATAACATCTTCGACAATGTTGCTTACTATGAGGATGTCATCCACATAAAGCAACAAAATAACAAGTGAATTTCTAGGTCGAAATCTAAAATAAACACAGTGGCCGAGCTGACTCCTAGTGAAACCAATGTGTTCCATGAACTTGTCGAATATCCTATTCCATTGTCGAGGAGATTGTTTCAGGCCATACAAGGATCTATTCAGCTTGTACACATAATCTTCCTTTCCCTTTTCTACATACCCTTCAGGTTGCCTCATCAGGATTATTTCATCTAAATCACCATACAAGAAGGTTGTCTTCACATCCATCTGTTCAGGTTCTACGTCGAACTTTTCCACCATGGCTAACAACATTCTAATGGATTTATGCTTTACGACCGGTGAGAAAACATCATTGAGTTCGACACCTTCTTTCTGAGTGAACCCCATAACAACCAACCTTTCCTTAAAATGCTTCGACATCACTCATTCGATTCCTTCCTTAACCTTGAAGATCCACATACAGCTGACCAACCTGACCCTTACAGGTTTCTCGATCAGCTCTCAAGTGTTATTATCATGGAGAGATTTTATCTCATCATCCATGGCTTTCAGCCATTCAGTCTTATCTCAACTTCTCATAACTTCCTTATAGTCTCTAGGTTTTTCGTTAAGAACCTCACTTGTAGCGATTAAGGCATAAGATATGAGATATTTATAACCAAGTCTCTGAGATGGCTTGATGACTCTTCTCGACCTGTCTCTTGCTAATAGGTAGTCATTATTAGTCTCCTCATCTTCGACAAAAACTTCTGCTTCTTCTTCGACTTCATCTGGGTCAGCAATTCAACATCACTATACTCCACCTCAAGAAGAACTTCTTCTTGTTCCAACTCTTCTTCATAGATCTTCCAACTTCGACCATTGTCATCTATTTTCTTGAAAGTCATCTCAACTTCATTGAAAACTACATATCGACTTGTGATACACCTCCTATGACCTGGCTTTAGGCACCACAGTCTATAAGTTTTGACTCCTTTGCGGTATCCAAGGAACATACATCTCAGAGCTCTAGGTTCGACCTTGTCTTTCCTAATATGAGCATAGGTTAAATAACCAAATACTCTAAGTCTGTCGAGACTAGGTGGACGTCCCGACCAGACTTTTTCAGGTGTTTTCATCCCCAAGACTGCCGAGGGACGTCTATTTATCAAGTATGTTACAATCGCAACAACTTTTTCCCAAAACACCTTCTTCAATCCTGCACTTACCAACATGCACCTCACCCTTTTCAGAATGGTTTAATTAAACCTTTCAACCAAACCATTTTGTTAGGGAGTCTCTTCAGTAGTTTTGTGTCTTGCAATACCATACGCAACCCAATAGCTGTCGAAAGCCTCATTGTAAAATTCAAGACCATTGTCGATCCTCAATCTCTTGACCTTCCTATCAGTTTGATTTTCGACCAGAGTCTTCCAAGTTTTAAACTTTTCAAAAGTTTCATCCTTAGTCTTCTGGATGAATACCCATGACTTTTTAGAGTAATCATAAAGTATAGATAGAAAATAATTTGCACCCGAGTGTGAAGGATTCCTTGAAGGTCCCCAAAGATCAGCATGAATGTAATCAAGGGATCCATGTGTTATTTGTTTACCTTTGTTAAAATTCATTCTACAGGATTCACCAAGTACATAAGGTTCATAAAACTCCAGTTTTTTGACCTTGTCGCCACCTAGCAGATTTTTTTTTGATAATTCGACCAGGCCACTTTCACTGACATGGCCAAGTCTCTCGTGTCATAGGTCATTCTTTGATAGAGGTTTCATGGATGCCACATTTGCTGAACCACTTACAACCTCAGCCTCAAGGGTATACAAGCCTTGTTTCTTTACGCCTTTCAAGACTTCCTTCGACCCCTTCATTACCCTTAGGATACTTTGCTCTCCTTTGAAAACATATCCTTTCTTGTCGAATTCACCAAGAGAAATCAAATTCCTCTTAGGATCAGGTACATACCTAACATCAGTCAATAGCCTTATTGACTCATTATGGAGCTTGAATCTCACATATC